>SCDZ01000378.1:0-127023 GCA_004143845.1 Drosophila lacertosa
AAAAAAAAAAAAAAAAAAAAAAAAAAAAAAAAAAAAAGAAAAAAAAAAAAAAAAAAAAAAAAAAAAACACCAAGCAAATGCCTTAGAATAGCTGCATACACACACACACACACACACACATACACACACACACACACACACACCGGTATGGTTCCCTGCAGGCGAGCTTTGTCACCATTTTGCATTTACACGCCACGCTCAACGCCTTTCAAAAGGCAACATTGCCAGGCCAGCCTCATTACACGTTACGTTACGTATACGCAGCGTGGCTAGAAGAAGATGAAGAAGCAGAAGTAGGAGGAACAGCAGCAGAATGTAAACAAGCGCAAGTATGATGACTTCCGTTGTGGGAAATGCCGACAGGCAGCCAAGCTCCCTAGCTGAACTGAACTGGGCTGGGCTGGGCTGACATCTTTTGTGCTTTTCTTATGTGACGTCCGCATTGAGAATAAATAAAAAATGAAAACTGGCGACGTGAAAAATGCATTTGCCCCCCACGACGACTACGACTACAACAAAACAGAGAAGGGCCTGCCACCACATAATTATGAACTTGAAATTGTAGCCGCCGCCACTCGGGCCGCCGACTAAGAAGATTGCATAATTATTTAAATAAAATGCCGTTGCATTTCCGCCAGCAAAGACTTTCGCTTCATCTTGAGACATGTCGAGTGGGTTATTTGTTTTGTGCTTATTGTTGTTGTTGTTGTTGCAGTAGCGAAATTAAATGCAAACTATTAAAAAAAGGAATTTTTGTAAACTGATAAGATATAATTTGGTGCTTTAAAGAGCTTAAAGAGGTTTTTTGCGCAAAGTCATTCAACTGTAGCGTTTCTCGTCTTTACGTTGCCTGAGGTCATTGTGTGTTGCAACACGAAAGTGTGTAGCAAACACACACACACTCACACACACATTCTTATTGACGTGAAAAACCCCGCACGAAACGTCAACGTTTCGCTTCTCGACATTTTCTCGTCGTCGTCGTATATGAAAATTCATTTCAATTAGTGAAATGGTTTTGGGATTTGTATGGCAAAAACCGCCAACGTCGCGTGTGCAACGCTTGTTGCAACTTTATTTACCTTTAGATAGAGATATAAATATGGGTGTGTGCAACGTCTAAAGGGGTTGAGCCTTGTACACATGCCCCTAGAAGATTGCGACCAAGTTCTGAGTGCTGGCAGATTGAGATTGCTTCGTGCTGGCGCAAGGCCATTGAACCAAGTTGAAGTACAACAGTTATTGGCGGCATTTAAAAAGTGGCCCGTTTAGCCAAAAGCCTGCAGGCTCACACACATACAAACACACAAACACACACACACACAGAGAGAAAGACAGAGAGATTTATCTGTGCATGTTTCTAAACTGCGCAGTTTCGTTTAAGTTGCTCCCACGACGACACTTTTTTGACGCTTGCTTTTTATCGGGGACGGCGAAACAAGCGCAACCAGCAACCAAATTTATGCAACTAACAAAATGTTTATTTTTTCTGTTATTTCCTTTTTTTTTTTGTTTGTTTTTTTTTTTGCTGTACTCTGAAACAGTTTTTGTTGGAACAAGAGGAGGCCAGCAGCAGTTGCTGTTGAGGAGCAAAAACTCTGCTTAATGCAAAAGTATGGCACAGTTTTTTTCACTCTTTCCACACACACACACACAAGTTTATCAGCTAGTGTCCTGGGGGAAGTTTAGACAAAAAAGACTGTGATAAGAGAAAGATGGCAGCTGCGCGAGGCGTTCGCGTTGTGGTTGCAGCTCAACGCGCCAACTTTCAATGGATGCCAGCCGAAAAATTTGCACATGTGAAGGCTACTCATTAGCATGTGACAGTTTAGACCCGCCTTGATTTATAACTTTTTTGGGTTGCCCCAAAGTTGTGCAGCAGAAAAAAGAGTTGACGAGACGATGGTCTATCAATAAAGTGGACTTTTTGAATAGCTGAAAGGACAATAGATAAGAGATAGACATTTCTATAGGGTATTTCCAAGATGCGCAATGTTAACAGCATCTTACCGTGTGCCGACTCTTTCATTAGTAATTTCGTGGTTACTTTCTCTGCCTTCAACGTGGCAGCCATTTTGCAACTTTTCCTGACAAGTGTGACAAGTTTTAAAGCCCATAACTAACAAACAAAGCAGCCCGAGAAACAGAGAGAGAGAGAGAGAAAGAGAAAGAACTCCCAGAGGTTAGCCATCTCCTTAGCCCCTTTCTGCCAACCAATTGCTGTGGTTGAGCCTAGGCACATTACGCATGTACAGGGCAATAAAAGTAAAGTCTGCACCCGTCTCAGATTTTGTGGATGTGTTCAACTTCAGACTTTCACATGACTCGTTAAACTTTTTGCCATTGTAATAGTTCTGCCCGGTTGGTTTCTCTTTTCTTTCTTGCCAAAACACACTCTAAGTGTTTCTGTGTGTGTGTGATTGTATATGTGTTTGTGGCTAGGTGTAGTTGTTTTACATGATTCTGTCTGCTCTTTGGTCCTTGGTCGTTTCTCGAGTCTTACCTCTCAGTTATGCGCATAATTTATAGAGTGCGACAATATGTTGCCATCTGCTTGGCTGGACGAAACTTTTGCACACTCGTTTAAGAAAGTCGAAGATTTTTATTGTGCACAAGTTGTGTGGTCCAGTTTAGGGACTTGACTCTAGAGTCAAGGACATTAACGCCGCCTGCAATCGGTGGCCAAATAACATTATCAATGCTGCTTTGGCAAATTATCTAATATGCGAACTGTCAGCTGCAAATCAGGTTGATAAATGATATTTACCTTTTAGTTGCGCCTAATTGAATGCAACGCTACAAGCGCAGAGAACACACGCAGAGCAAGGCTCTGCGGCATTAGGCATTCAGACCGAACTCAGATAATCACAGAGCACATCATGACAGCAATTACCAGCATTAGTTTAAAGTCAAGCGGCAACAGCATACAATTAGTTAGTTGGTTGGTTGGCTCCAGCTTCAGTTGGCCAGCATGGCATGTCTGCATTATGTAAGCCTCATGGGATGAGTTCTGGCCCCGACGGCTCTCATTGACAACTAAACTGACTGACGCGAAGATGTCGGCTTAGGGACTGAAGGTGAATGGCTCAACTCGGCCTATGGTAAGGCTTATATTTTGGACCCGGCTTGACAGTCATTATTCAAATGTCTGCTCTCGAATTGCCGTAATCCGGCATTCTCCCATCAAATGACTGACAACAACTTTAATTACAAAAAAACCAAAAAAAAACAGAAGGGACATCAAAGGAAAAATTGTCTCTGATATGCAAAAATGAAGTCAAGCTGTAAAAACAATCGATTTCGAGAATTGTTATCTCTATTATAGTCTGTCAAATCAATCAAGCCTCATTAAATTTTAAATCAATGCCTTAGGTGAAATGCATAAGAAAATGCATTGAAAGCCATTCAACGAAACTTGCTCGATGTGCCACTAAAATATGAAATGAAAATAGTTAAAGAATATTTTTAAATTATATATTACAACTGCTTTGAACAGATGACAATTGCAATTGATGTTTATATGTTCTATATATATTTGACTTTAATTCATAAATTTTTTGCGATTGAACAATTTTTTTTGTCCACTTTATGACTACTGGATAAAGATCTGAAAACAATTTCGCTCCATCCCGTATCATAATATGTTCTGGCATTTTTGTTTAGCATTCTCGCAGGGACAAATCAAAAACATGAACACAAAGGACACAATAGTCCTGCAGGACAGGGTTTGGGTCTGTGGCACAGTAATCAGATGTGTGTGCGTCTGACAAACATATTAAGCGATTTATTATAAATAATTAAAATAGTTATCGGCCCGCAACACGCCCCTTTTTTTCAATGTAGTTTCCACTATATTTACGTACATTATTTGGTTTATATTTATTCAACTTTTTGCGCTGTTGGCCATAAATTTAATAGCTTAAAATTTTGCAAAATTTGACAGTTGGTTTTTGTTCGTATGCTTGTTATTTAGCTCTTGTTGAATTACAAAACATTGGCGTTGTTTTTGCTATTGATATTGGCTTATTGGATATTATATTGAATACCTTTCGATTTTTCAATTATTTATTTGTAATTTATTAGGCGAGGCCAGTTAGGATTAACAGCTATATATATATATATATATATATATATGTATGTGTATATTGTGCCCAGACTCTTTAAATCCGTTCTTAACCAAATGCAAGCTCTGTATTAAAGTTAACTTAACTCGTATTAAAAAGCTTGGATAAAAGTTGTTTTTGCTGATTTTATGTTATTTATTTGCTTTGCATGGCAATTTTTTTTTTTTTTTTCAAAAACAAGCCACGCCCATTCAGCACATATTTGTGTTTTCAAAATGATAGTCAATAAACTTTTGACCTCATATTGTCAATAGCGTCCAAAGGAGCTGGCCAACAAAAATATTTGTACGGGCAACCTGCACAGGACACTTTTAACTAGGCACAAACTTAGAAAGAAAAGCTGGATAAATATTTGCGCCATTCAGTTGTTGTTCAACTATTGTTGTTGTTGTTGTTGTTGTTGGTGCTGCCATGGCAGGATTATAAATTATAACAGGCTTTGCACGGGCACAAAAAGGGATATATGTTTATATGTATGTATGAATATACATGCACACATATACATATATATATTATTAGTTATATGCATGAATAAATGTGTTCGTATGTGGAGCAGGACATACATCATCGATGAATGAATGCAAGCGCGTTTAGTTGAGTGGAAAAAAGGCTGTGGCAAAAACTATGAATTGTTAGTAGGCGCCCAGATTAAAGCTGGGCTGCCGACTTGAAAAGGCCGAGGCTAAAACGCCCTCGAAGCTTTTGATTTATTTGCTTGAAGGCAATCATTAATTTGTTTGGCACAAAAAGAAAGCTTAGCATACAGTTTCAGCTGCTGTCAGCTTTAGGCGACAAAAACAACCACCAAAAAAGGAGAAGGAAATTTAAATAAAACGAAACCAACAAAATAATCTGACACATGCGCTGCCAAATGATTGCCTTAACGCTGCTGCTGCTGCTGCTGCTGTTGCTACTACTACTACTGCCTTGCCACATGCCCCATGCCCCAGCCCTAACTTAAGAGCCAGCCAAAGCTTCTCAGCGATAAACTAATCCCATGTGCAGTGTCTCCCAATGTACATAAAAATGGGAAAGTCACTTCATTTTATCACATGGAGAGCGGCAAAGCTGACACTTATTAAGGATACAGAAAATGCCTAAAATAAAAACTTTCCAATTAAAGCTGGATCAGCTGAAACAAATTTCTGTGCATTATTTCCTCATGTATATATATATCGTAAATAAATGTTCAGAATCCTTTGCGGATTCTCTGTTTAAAATTCTTCTTTTCCGGATAATCGACATCTTCACTGATAACTTCGTCCTCTTCAGATTCTTCGTTCTCGTTTTCTTCGCTTTCTGTTGCAGTCAATGACGAAGAATCTATTAGCCAATCTTCAGATGGAAAATATTTAACACTATAATTCGGAACATATAAGTCATTAAGGATCAATCGAGCTTCTGTTTCCTGGCACTTCTTTAACTCCTCTTTTACGAACTTATATTATACGAAAAATACATTATAGAATTTACATATTTATATTACATTAAAGAACTTACCACTTCATGGTATTTCCTACAAAACCAACGGGTCGATATGGCCGCCAGGATTGAAAAGCAGAGAAGTATTCCCAAAATGTTAAGCAAATTCGGCTCCGGATTGTTGACTTCAAATATTACCTGAAGCTCATCTCGTCCATACGGTGGATGCAAGAAGCGCAATATCTTGAATGTTACATTAGCAATTTTGGAATTCGGAAAGGGTTTGGGAATGTCCACAAACCGTATGGAATCGAGCTCAGGCAGAGACATGCTGAAGATATTGAGCTCATTAGTTAGCCAACACAATACAGAAATATTGGAAATCGAAGCTTCAGTCTGAACTGTGATATCATATAAGTCTGTACTAATATTGAGCCCAAAAAGCAAGTTTCACTCACATGATAGGTTTGCTCGATAATTCATTGCCTGCTTATTGAATGCCTCGAAAAAAGAGATCGACCTTCATTTTTTATTTTTATTTTTATTTTGTTGTTCTTATATGTTGGAAAGGATTTAATTATTCTGTTATTATACACAACAACTAAAGTTAATCCTATAAGCTAACTTTCTATTCACTAAGTTGTGCATCTTGATTTGTAGAGAAAAATGGGCAATCCCTTGAAACGAAAACCAAACCATCATTCGTCAGCAGCCAAACAGAAAACTACACAGAATCGTCGCGACGTCATATATTAAAAAATCTTGCATATATCACGACTATGGCTAGGCGCGACTTGTGGCTTATGCGACGCAGCTGCCAAGCCAACTAACTTGGTCGAGTTAGCGCGTGCTCTCGGCCAGAAACACGTACGAGAAATCATGAAATGTTGCCGCCATCATACCGAAAATTGTACGGTAACGTGCAAGCAATCAAAGTACATGAAGCCCAGAGCCTCGTCTTCGACGGCGCCTTCTCCTGCTGTTCCTCCTGCTGCTCCCCTTGTTGCTCCCCTTGCTGCTCCTCTTGTGTGCCGCGACTAGCACACGTCTGATTTTTACTATACACGTGTGTGATGTGACGTCAACAGGACTACGACGACGACGACGGCTGGCAACTGCCACTAGCTCTGTAGTCAGAACTAACACAAAGAGCCTGACAGCAGCCAGCTGCTCCCTCTGCTGCCTCAATTCTCTGGCCAAAATGTATGGCATAGCTGACGGCCCAGACGTGCCTTACGTGGAGGCAGTTTCTGCTCTTTGCTGTTTAAGTAAGCATGCAAATGTCACATGCAGTCGAGGAGTGAAGTCGTCGTTGGGTGGAGTCGCCATGATAAGCAGTCTCAGTTATCAACGTGCTAGGCGAAATGTTGCTTCATAGTTATGGAATGTATATACGTATACGTATGCGTATACGTATGTGTACGACTGTGTGTGTCGACTACCTTTCGTATCTATAAATGATGAGCCGGGCCGTGACTGAACTAAGCCAAGCTGAGCTGAGCGGGGTTGAATTTAGTGATTTCCCCAAGCATGTGGCATAGTTTTTCTATGATTTCGTTGTGGGCATAAGAATTTTGGCTTATGGTTATTGATTTTGCACCAGCCAAGTTGGATAGCTTGTGAGTTATTGCCAGCGGCTGATTTGTGTCAGCTGTAAAAACTGTTGCATATCGAACCCGAACTGCCCTGGGGCTGTTAACCTTATTCCATATGCATGCCAGACATTGGCCTACAATATATACAAGCCTACATACATACATACATATATGTATGTATGTTTATATTCCCCAAAGATACGACCCCAAGCACACATCACCCACAAATATTTGAAATGATGAGCTCTGACTTTGCTTTTAGTGCCAATCAAAAATTCATAGAGTATATCGAGAGAGGTGTCAATAACTTGGCCATATTACAGACTACTGACTTTTGTTACGTCTGGGATGTCTAGCTGTAAATCTAGCCTAGTCCTAAGAACGTAATTTACAATTACTGCACGCACAGACAATTTATTTTCCAGTCCTAACAAATCAGCTACGCATTTTCGTGGTAACGCGACTCTCCAGTCGAGTCGAGTCGAGACGAGTCGAGTTGAGTTGAGTTGAGTTGAGACGAGACGAGGGCTGCTTTTTTTCCCAGGTGTATTGCAAATCAAAAAATCGGGCCAGGCCATGGCAAAGGCACACGCACACGCCCAGGCAATCAGTTAAATGTTTGTGGAACTCGCCAGCACTCGAGTAAAGTCTCCAAGGAGCACAAAAGCCGAGTTCTCTATGCTGCTCTTCTTTGTGCTGTTTGGCCGAGCTGACTAGAATTGAGTTTAGTCTGTGCCGAAACCGCAGGAAAAACTGAAGAGCAACAAAATCAAATGAAACACTGGCAGCCAGGACGCAGCTCGATGAAGCGCCAAGTTGAAAAATCGTTTGTCGCAATGTGAGAAATGGAAGCGCAAGGACTAAAGACAAAACCGAACCGAAAAACACCGAGTCCCTTCCAGCATAGCCGCAGACGAAGTGATTTGGCTTTAAAATAAAAAAAAAAATATATACAAAAAATAAAAAAATAAAAAGAAAAGAAGGAAAAGAACACTGCCACGTAATGAAACTGACAATTTAACTCGCACTTGTGTGCTCGTGCTGAAAAATCGTGTTATCGATTTAATGCGTCGCACTCTATACATACATATATATATATATATATAGTACATATAAAAATAGGGGTATCCAAGAGCAAACGCGCATTGCCGGAAGGGTTGGCGTCGATTCCGATTCCGATTTTTGGGTTGCGTTGAAGTTTCGTTGTTGCCGTTTTTCTTTTGGCCATTGCTGTTGCCGTTGCCGTTGCCGTTGCCTTTGGCTTTATCGCCCGGCTTCTGTCTTTGTGACTGACTGACATTTTCGTGTTGTTTGCCAGCGTTCCCTTTCTTCTGCCCCGTTCCTTTCTAATGGCCGCCTAGGACAGACTTGTCGGCAAAAGCATTTGATTAATTCGCAGCAGTTTTCAATTTGAAATTGCGTTAGTTTCTTCTTTTTTTCTTCTTCTTGCAGCTGCTGTGTGTGTGTGCGTGTGTGTACGTGTGTGGCAATTGACAGCAATTTGAAGGCGTCGCTAAACCTTTGACCAAAAGCTGCCACTAGTCTTAGCTGAAAGCTGCTTAGAAAGTGTTGACTGATTTTTTGAAGTGTATTTACAGCATGTATATTTTTTTAATACGCATATTCTACTCATAAATACCTTGAACTAATTTCACAAATTTATTTCTTCTTTCTTTTTAGGTACGTATTCATAATTGTCATCACAAATCTGTTTATTTTGAAGAGTCCGTAAGTTTTTGAATTGGAAAATTGGAAAACACAATTCCAAACTCTATTTACAAACAGTTTTAAGCGAAAGAGAAACTGGTTCTTTTCCAGACGGATAATGGTCATACTTCAATTAATGTTTGTTTTCACTACATATTAATCTGTGTTTTAAAATGATTTGAATTAAGAACTTACTATGGAATTCTAAAATCTAGTTAGGCCTTAAATAGTTAAGGACAGTTTAATCAGTTAGCTGCTTGTCCAAATGCAACATTTTAATGCTCACATCAGAACCTACAATAATGATAAAATTTAACGAGCTTTCTAAAACAAACAAAAGCAAATTGCAAATTGCAACGCACACTCGCACATTTGAACACACACCCGAGTGTAGTAATTATGACAATGCAACGCACGATTTGAGCAAATATAAACAAAATGTTAATGACCAGAAGGGGACTGGGGAACGGTAAGTGGGGTAAAAAGAAAAGGTTGGCAAGAATACCAGGCTTAGTCTGTTGGCAAACAAGGCTTGGAACGGCATCAGCCCGATTCGTTCATCAGTTCATTAGCTCATCGAGCTTGATCCTCTCTCGCACAATCGTCACGATAAATGCCACACGCAGTGGCATACAACAAAACGATTTAATATGCTTATTATCATTACTGACAGTTGCCGGTTGTTTTTGTTGTAGTGTGGTCCTGGTGGTTGGTGGTGGTGTTGTACATTATTATGATTATTATGAAAATGCAAATGAGGCAAAGTTGCCAGTTGCCACGAGTTGCGAGTTGCGAGTTGCAAGTTGGCAGTTGCCATTTGCCATTTGCCAGGCGCAGAGATTCAGATTCAGATTCAGATGCAGTTGCAGGCATTCATTATTATTAATATGACAGAATACAGAAACTGAGCGGTTAAACATGCAAAATGCTTTAAGCGAATTGCGAACTGAATTCAAAATGAATGAATTGCCAACAGAAATGGGCGGCTGGTGCTGAATGAATGGTAGAATCGGGTGAATGAATGAATTCAATTGCCAACTGAAGATGTACTCAGTGCTCTTTCTCTTCCTTCTTGTATATATGCTCGGCGCAATGTAAATAGTCAACAGTCGACAAGGCGCATTTTGTTTGTCGCCATTTCGCATTGGCCATTGCTTGACTTTTCGCATAATGTTTGTAATTGTTGTTGTTGTTGTTGTTGCCGTTGCTATTTGGTTGGCCATTAACATAATTTCAATTTGCATAAAATGACGTTTAATATTACATTTTGGACAGAGACAACGGACTGAACTGCAAACTGCAACTGGTTGAGTGACAGCTGCCACGCCCCTTAGCTCAGGATGGGAGGTGGCGGAGGTGGGCTGCTAATAACAGGTGTGAATGTGTCGCCCTATGTGCATTGCGTGCTTCATTAGCCAAACACACACGCACACTCACAAAAACTCACACACACACACACACACACAAAGGTATTGTTGCCCTTGCGCATATTTTATATTTAATTTAGATTGCATTTTTCCCATAAATAATTCATTTCATTTTCAACTCTAATGCGAAAATTTTGTACAAATTATATGAAAACGATTTGGTTATTTTGTGGTCGGTTTGCGTACATGCCAAAAATTGTGTGTGTTTGGCCTTAAACCTAATTGATTGAAGTGTTTACAAACCGAATTCGAAAAATATGGCATCATTTCCATTGAATGGACTCCAACAAGTCCTAATATGTGAAAGTTATTGTCTTTTTGCATCAGTTATCGCATTTATGCTAAGTGAAAGAAGCATATTGTTTTTTTTTTTTCAATGCGTCCATCAGTGCGTATGAGTGATATATAAACAAATGAAGCAATTTATTAAAGTAATCGATTAACTGAATTTTGAAACTCTTCTTAATAAGTAACTTGCAGTCGTTCACTTGTTTTGCTTTTCTGCCAGCCAAATGCTTGTTAAGCTGTCAATTTAGAACGCCAGCGACTTGTGATTTGGCAGCTCGTTTGGCAGCCGCTTTAAACCAAAACGATAACTGGCAAATTGCAATTGCGATTGCAGCTGAAACTGCCAATGCCAATGGAAGCGAAAAATAGAACAAGACCTTGGATCAAAGTTTTCAGCCAGCAGCGATTTAATGCATACTTTATGAGCGCTTTTGCTAGGCTTGGGCCATGCCAATTTTTGACTTATACTTCAGTTAATTTGTAACAAAATGAACCCTTTTAAAGCCCGAGCAGCAAATTGCGTGCCATCAACGAAACTTTGAAGTATTTCCAACTCGATTATCAAAACCCAACTAAGAATCATAATCAAATTTAACCATTTGACACTAACTTTCTACAAAGGGCGTGGCTTGGGGTTCATGGTGTGGGCACAAGGGTTTGTAAAGGAAGTTTCTGTTGCTGTTTGTCTAGGACGTCGAAGAAGAGCTGCGTCATCATCACAACTGGCGTACAGTTGCTATCAAATTGAGTTAGTCAATTAGAAACTTACATCTAGTTTGTACATTCAATATTCCATTGAAATGTTGCGCCTCCAAGCGTTTAGTGCTCGTTGCCTCGTTTCTGAGCAATGCAAATTCTGAGGTTTTCAGCTGTCAGCATTTTGGGCTGGCTTAAGCTGCACTCATGAAAGCCGCTGCCAGACATACGCATGACCCTCCGAGCCTGGCTAAAGCACTAAATGTTTTAACCACAAAACAGTAACCAGCCCGAATCCATAACCATAACGAACGGGGTCTGGGAATGAAGGCTCTAGTCGGTTTATGGTGTCATGCTTACAGCGCTTTCAATGATACGGCACAATTTGTTGGCCCGATGCTTTTAGCTTTTTATGCAAGTTTCACAACACACTAATACCCATACAAAGACATATACAACTGTACATTTGTATTGGCATTTTGGAAATGTGTATATAGTATAGTACGTAAGCTCATTAAGCTGACCAAATTTTGTGCCTTAATTTGGCTTTGCAACAGACTTAGCTGCTTGTTTTCATATCTCTAACTCTTTTGGCCAATGCGCAAGAGTGTTCTTGACTGTGCGCAAAAGCCATGCAAATAGGCCATAAATTCATATTTTATTGGCCCCAGACTCGACAGACAACTGCAATGCACGACCCCAAAACTCTTGGCCAAAATGTTCGAAAGCCAAGCACAAACAATTATGTCAACTATAAACTGGGAGACTGTGTCTATGTATAAGTATCTCTCTGTGTGTGTGTGTGTGTGTGTGTATGTTTGTGTATAGCTGCACATCCATATATGTTGACACTGAACTTTTGGCATTACGATATTGCATACTTTGAGACGCCTGGCCAAAATACCAAACAGAAAGCCAACAGCACAAATATGTTGCCGATTTAATAAAGCTTCTTAAAGCAACAGCAGCAACATATTTCAATCAATCAGCAATAATCACTTAAACCATTTAATAATATTGAACCTTTTAACTTTACAAAAATTTTAACTCATATTTATTTCAATGCAATTTGAATTGATGAAAATTGCGTATTTAAGTTGATAAATGAAATTGCCCCCTTGTCAAATGAATTATCCATAAAATAACGCAAACAATAAAAATGCTATGACACATTTTATGAAAGATTAGCGATAACAAAAGCAAAAATAGCGACAGCCTTTTTGGGCGCCAACAATAAGTTAACCGTGTGTGAAAATGTGAAAATCATTTCTATTGATTGTAAATCGCATTTACACTGCTAAAAATTTGATCTAATAACATACATTTTTTGCTGCTGTTGCTGTTGTTGTAATTGCTTGGCCTGCAGCTCAATTGCACCAATGCACTTAATGCAATTTACAATTTGTGTGATAGAGAACATTTTTGCATTGAAAGCCAATAACATTGCTGCAATTGTGTGTGTTTGTGTGTGTGTGTGTGTGTGCGTGTTCCTTTCTATATAAATTTCAATTTAGCTTGTGCTGAAAATTTGCATTTGCAGCTGTCTAGCAAATTATTGCAGCAGAGAGCTTAGCTCGTTGTCCTTTCGGCATGTTCTGCATGTTGTGTTGTTCTTGTTGTTGTTGTTTTAATTAAAAAGTATACAAACATATATTATTCCTGTTGCTGTATGTCCTTCCGTTTGCTTTGCCATTCAAGTCTTAATTTTATTGACATGTGACAGCAAGCAAATAACTTGCCTGTTTGGTAAACTGTTAAAATGTCGCAATTGCTTCTGTTGTTGTTGTTGTTGTTGTTGTTATTATTGTTGTTATTGCTGTTGTTATTGTTGTTGTTTTTGTTTGCCGGGCCCGTTGCGGTTGAATTGGATATTTTAATGAATTTAATAAACGCAGCGCTTGAAACAATACTCGTAAAAAAAACCATTTGACATGCAAGCCGTGAAAAGCAAGAGTATAAAAAGAATGCCAAATGGAAACCGAGTACTGAAACAGCAAAGGTAAAAGAAAAACCTGCCAGAGGGCAACATTAATCAGCGTTAAAAGTCGCATTAAACCTAAAAAAAAAGGGGCGCGGATTGCACGCAAACCAGATCCGAAACCAAGCTAAAATCGAACCCAAACCCAAAGAGGACCCAAAATTGTCGAAACGTAAACGCAAAAGTCGAAGAAAATTGGAAAAATCGTTTGGCGTTGGCAGCACGAAAGGGAAAGCCAGCAAAAGAAGAAGAAGAGAAGACGAAGTAGAGGTAGAAGAAGAGTGAGCACGCATAGCAAAGTCCTTGCCAATAGGAGCAGCAGCAACAACAAACGTGGCAAAATGAGTGACTGGCAGTCAAAATCATTAAAAAGTCGTAAAAATCAAGGAAAATGGTAAACAACAAACACACAAACAAAAAAGTGGGTGCAGCGGTGCAGGCACCAAACTGGCTGAGGTGCGTGGGTGGGTGGGTTGGTTGGTTGGTTGGTTGGGTGGTGGAATTGAAGGCGGCTACTGAAAATACGCACGCTTTATAATTAGAATTTAATCAAGCGCAAATCGCAAACTCGCGCAATTTGCAAAACCAAACCGGACCAGAAACAAAAATGGGTTGGCCTACGTCAGTGTATGTGTGTGTGTGTGTGTGTATGTGTGTGTGCAGCTTTTGTTTAACGTGTAATTAAAAGCGTCGTAAAAACCTTTTAGTGTAACGGCAAAAGAACCTTTGCTGCTGCTGCTGCTACTGCTGATGATATTAAATTTCCCCGGCCAGCAAAAGGTAGCTGGATATCTGGTAAGCATAAAAATAAAACCCCATCCGTTCAGCTGACCTTGTCCGACCTTCGATAATTGATGGTAGCTAAACAACTTTTTGCATGTGTCATCTAACAAATGATGCGATGGGGCTTTCAATCATTGCCCAAATAGAAAGTCAAAAGAATGTGTGTGCTTGACATTTTTCAACGGCAGCCCAGCAAAAATCAAAACACTAAAAAACTTGCGATTGTATGAGAAAAATTAAAGTGCTAAATGTCGCAATTTGCTGTGAGAGTATTATTAGAGCAAATTCGCATGAAAGGTTTTGACCTTACCGCAAGTAAAGCTGATTTGTTGCCTAAAAATAGTGGTGGCTAAAACTTCTGACATTCTAATTAGGGGCACAACACGAGCTGCTTGTCAAGTAGTATGAACTTTGGCCATAAACACAACAATTTTAATGGAGCAATTATAAGCGTCTAAAAATGGCTCGCAAATTTTCATGACTTGAGGCCAAACCAGTTTTAGTTTGCGCCAGCTGCAAAGAGTCTGTATTGTGTTATTGTTGCCAAAATGCAAATGTGTGTAACACTTGAAGGCACGCAGCACAAATCGTTGAGACGACACGAATAGCTTGCCACGTAGACGATGACGCACGCCAGTGCTAAAAATGGGGGCCCAGAGGCATGCAACGGCATTTGTTTAAGTCTCCCCTCTGGTCGGCTTAACCCCACAAAGGCAAGGCTTCATTGATATGCATCTTTCTGGTGAGGGGTGGTTTGGCGGGTTGGCGGCTTGGGGGGTTGGGATTGGGGTTGGGGTTGGGGTTGGGTGTGCTCGCTTGTCGTCTTTCACGCTTATCGACAAATCAGTTAGAGCAGCAGCAGAAATATCTTCATAAATCCATCGCCTACCCCCTTTGGGGAGAGCTGACGAGTCATTCATTGGCGCTGTGAATAGGCGGCTGACTCACACAGTTAACCCCTTGTTGGCTCCCCGTCCCGACTACGGAGTCCTAACCTTTATCTACTCTTTTTTTTTTTTTTTGCGTTGTTGTATGTTTTGTGTTTACATTTAAGCTCATGCGTTTTTTGTTTGCTTGTCGTGCTAGTCCTTTTTTCCATGGCAGGCATTCAGCAAGGCTCGTCTCATGCTTGGCAATCTATTAAATGTTTTGAGTGCGTTTGCTCGCAGTCGGCAGACAATGAAACTGTTGAAGTGATTAAAAATAGTCGTTGCCTTCCGCCGAACAGCGTGCACTTTTTTGTATAGCATACTTTTGTGCACTTTTTTTAGCGATGGACTGGTTAAAAAACCATTGAAAATCGATCAAGTCGATGGCGCGTTAATGGATTTCTAGGCTAGACAAAAGTTTATTGAACCAAATGCCGACAATGGCCTTTAGTTAGTGCTCACAGGACACTGCGATTAAATTTGTCTGCTCTGCCAGAGGTCGCCCTAACACACAACTATGCAAAAGGAAACGCACGCGCCTTTCATCAGGACACACCCACAACTAAGGCCAGGGCGAAATCTTAGACTAATCGTTTTTTGATTTCTTACCTAACCACAAAAGGCTTTGCGCACCTTGTCTTGGCCGGGGCAGGAAACGTGCGCAGGAAAAGGGTTCCAACGCCCTGTTCCTATTACCGGTGGCTTTTCTATCCATTACGACTTCTTTTGCTGCTGCCATCAGATAGTCAGCCTTGGGCCGAGCGTAATAAACGCCTGATGAAGGCGACGCCTTTAAACCGACCCTTTTTTTTCAAAGGACTTTTTGTTGGCGCTGTTTTCGCATTTGTAGGTTTGAATAATGTCGTTTTAATTACCGCAACATATTGAAGGCCAACGCGTTGTTTGCCACGAAGAAATCGCGTTCAACTGTAAAAAAACAAATTGTAAAAAAGAAACCTAGAAGCAAAATAGCTAAGAAAAAAAAGCTGAAATCATTTTAATTAAACTTTTTCCAGTCAGCACGTGAAGAAACGCCGTGGCCTCTAATTACGTTTGTGTGTGTGTGTGTGTGTGTGTGTGTGTGTGTGTGTGTGTGTGTGTGTGTGTGTGTGTGAGTAAGAGAAATGAAAATTAAATTGAAATTACTTAAAGCGAAAATGGAAAATGGTTGGCAAAGCAAAAGCAGAGATAGAGAAGGAGAGAGAGAGAAAGAGAGAGATAGAGAAAATTGGGAGTAGGGCGGTTAAATGGTTGAAGATTTATTACCGCAAATGACGAGTTTTTAGTGTTCGGCTAATTTTGAACGAGAACATTTTTCTTAGCCGTACTTATCCGTCTTTTGCCGTCCCTGCTAAGTCCTCCTGTCGTTGATTTGATTTGTTGTTGCCTTGACTGCGTTTAATTATAAAAACGCAATTCACTCTGGCTACCTTTATTTTTTAGAGGCTTCTCTTAGCAGCCTCCCCTGGTCTCCCACGGCCGCAATCCAATCAGCCACTAAGTCGTGAGCCTGCCCAACTTGGCGTTGATTAAAGGCCAACGTTTTTTTTTTATTTTTTTTCTTTGGTTTGCCTTATAAAATGCGTATCAGCTTAGGCAGTCCGCTAATTGACGGGCGAAGGAAAACGTGAGCCGAAGGACGAAGGATTTTGTAATTGAATTGAATTGATTTAGTGGATTTTTGTGAGTCATGTGAAGTGCGTGCTGTCTAACTGAAAGGTGCAGGTGCTAATGCCCAAAAGAAAAGTGAGACGCTAATGAGTTTCAACTTGTGGCAAGTGAGAGGGGAATTCTTGTGCAATTTCACTTTGTTCTTATCATTTTTAATCAGCTATTATGCTCGCGTCGATTATCAAAATTAATTAATCGCCCATCAACGCAAATTGTGCACATAGGCAAACATGCAAACATGGGCCAAAATGCATTAAAATGCATTCAACAATTAGCAGGACCACAGGATAACAAACGGTAAAACAGTTTGGGCGCCTGCATTGCACGTCATTTTTATTGCATAACACAAAAATTGTCAAAATTGTCAGTCAGTGGGGAAATGCCTTCGTCCCCTCCGATATCATTGCGAAATTTCATTTCCGCACAGGCTTGACAGGTAATGTGCAATCCCCCTTTCCCCCTTTCCACCTTTCTACCTTTCCACCTTTCCTCTCACCTAAACCCTTCATCCAACATTTACTGCTCTTGTTGCTGTCGCTGTTTTTGACAATTTTCATGTTTCAATATTTCATTATGTGCAGCAGCAACGGCAATCCAGTGCTGTGTTGTTGTTGCCTTTAGTTCTACTACAAAATTATTTATGCATAATGCTGGTAAAGTGGGCGTGGCAAAAGCTAACGCCCCCTTTTTAATGCTCTCACACAAAAACCATCCCCGATACGAAACTTGTATATATCTATATGTATATGAATAGGTATATGTATATGTATGTACATATATGTACATATATATGATGTAATGGTTAGGCTATGTCATTTACGGTTTGGGGATTGCTCGCTTTGATCGATGTTGTGCAAAAAGGTAAGCCCGTGGCATAGAATGCTAATACACACACACACAAATGCACATACACACACAGCTTTTAATGTCAGCACTTTGGGCACGCGCAAAAACTATTTCGCCCACATTATCATTAGTTGGAACTTCATTTCAATTTAGATATTTGTCATTCAGTTGTTGCCAACCAATTGACGCAACATTTCAAACGATTCGAAAAGTACTTTCCTTAAATTCCAATTCCATTCCAACTCAATGTCGAAGTTCTCTATGAACAATGAAACAGCAAAGAAATAAAATAAATAAAATACACAAAGCAAATGGAGGGAAAGTCAAGTTGGGTTTGGGCGATGTGGCAAATGTGCGTTAATGACAGAATAAAACGAAATCCAAACATAAATTACGCGCTTATCAATTTCATTTATCTTTTGGATTTCTTGGCCAGCGTTTCGCCTTTATTTTGATGGTTTTGTAATTGAGTAATAAACTTTGGCATCGTTTTTCGTTTTTGCGAATCGCCAAAGTTCGCCCGAGTCCAATCGAAATCGGCGGCCATAATAAATTGAAAGTTTCTCTTTTTTCCACTTTACTTTGGCTAGATAAGTAAGTAGTCGACTTTCAGCGACACACTAGTATATATACAGGCAGCATTTATTATCCATTAAACGTGGCCATTATCAAAAATTTAATACTGTCTTGGCTTATTAACGAGTCGCAATCGCAATCTGGAAAAAGGCCTTAAGCTTAATACTTCCAAGGACAGTTCATTTATTACAACTCTCCCCCTCCTGATTTTACAGTTTATGGCCAATCAGTCAACGAGACATGCAACTTAGGCCATCATAGCCAACCCCTTTGGAGCCAGCCCCCCCAAAAACCATAGCGAGTGCATATCTGCACGAAGTCAGCAATTTATATCACTTAAATTTAAAGCAAGCAAATAAATCTTCAGATCATATGGAGTGTGTGTATCCAACAACCCCCTTTTGGCTCCGGAAATTGACGCCTATCAGTGTGTGTGTGTGTTTGTGTGTGTGTGTGTGTGCAAATCAAAATTGTCGGTCATTGTCGCAATGCGCCTAAAATGACACACAATAAATTTTTATTTGCCGCTTTATTAAATTTTATTTCACCCGACCAGGACACAGAGACTACTATCATCATCGTCTATAGATCCAGCGGAGTGTCTGGCATTTGTCTGGCCCAGCCAGTTTCGTTAGCCAGTTTCGCTTTATATATATATATATACATATATATATATACATATATATATATATATGTGTGTGTGTGTGTGCGTGATAACTACAAAAGTGCCTGAGGGGGACTTTTGGGGGGGGGGGGCGTGGCACGTTGGTTGCCTTTGGCAAAAAGCGTTCGCCGTTCGTCTGATGACTGCCGCGGAAAAAGGCAAATTCATCAATTACTTAATATAATTACTTTTGGCTTTCGGATTATGCATATACGGCAACATTCCCACATATATACACACATATACAAACATACGCACACAGAGAGCAAATGTATTGCAGACTGCGCTGCCTGTCGGCATAGCCAACATTAATACTTAATATAATAAATTGTAGCCAGTCGGCGTACAGTGGCATTCGCATCCTTCGTCCTCGTTCACTTTGCAAATGTTTTTCAGCACAGCGGCCACAAAAACAGAAACCAAACGCGAATGTTGGGTTCTGTCTGACTTCGTTTGGCCCGCACGGTTTGATTTGACCGGGAGCCGAGTCCTGCAGGACTGGCGGACTGAGTGCATGCGAACTGAGCGCTGCAACTCCATTACCAGTAGCTCTGATGAAATTAACAGACTCCCCCAACCGGCAGCAACCGGTTCCCTGTGCTCCCTGTGCTCCCTGTGCGCCCAGTGGCAGCGCAGACTCTAAAAGAGAAAAGTGTTTGCAGCCTATTTGCCATTTTAATGGCTTTTAAAGTGCAATGCATAGGGAGCGAGGATTTCAGTCGAAGAACAATGCACACCTAATACGAATATAATAGAAAAATATGATTTTAATACATACAACAAATAAAAGCGATTGATTCAAAACTAATCAGAATGCAATGCAATAATTAAATGCACCCGCTATTAACATTAATTTATGCCAACACTTTGTGTAGGCTCCATTTTATTGGCCACAATTATCGTAAACTTCGAAACTGTGTCCAATTTATGGCCATATAAATTGTCATAATTTTAACATTTTGTCAGTTAATAATATTACATTAATTTATTTATTGGCAGCCAAGCTCACAAATAAAAAACACATGCATTAAAAGCAATTAATTTCAAACTTTGCCAAACATATAGATATAAAAAAATAAATAAAACAACAACGAGTGAATTTAAATTTAATTCAATTTGCATTGCTGGACAACACACACTGTCGGGGAAATAGGCTCTAAAATAATACGTAATTGCATCACAAATATTAATTTCATAAATTTCATAATGTCAAATCTTTTTGCGTTTTTTTATAACTGTTTTTGTTTTTGTTGTTGCGCATATTTAATGGCTTCAGATGCACACAATTAAAGCAATTAAATGTCATAAAAATAGCAAAGTGCATAATTATTCATAAATAATGGCGCTATTTAGGGTGCACAAAATATCTATATAGTATGACAAATATTGCAGATATTATTAAAGCACATTTTAATTGACAGGCCAAAGTCAAAAAATAAAATCTGACATTAGCTTAAAATTACCGAATGCTGGCTAGTGGGAACCCAATTTATATTAAACACTTTATTTATTCTCAACTCACTTGCTTGTTAAATAAAATTCAATAACATTTGTTTTGTCCCTTATTTTATATTATTTTGCAACATTTATTGGATTGAAATAATGACATGCGTTGTTTCACGCAGCAAAAAACATAACATACATATATATGTATGTATATATATATTATATATACCACTGGGGTAGCGAGCAAATAAAATATGCAGCGAAACGGGTCTGTGCTTCATTAAGTATGCGCCCTGTAGCCAGCCAACAAAACAGCCGACCCGAGTGCTCAAAAGCATGCAATTGAATTTAAATATTGCAAGTGCCCCTCCAAATATGTGCGTACACACACACACATATCTATATATATATATATATATATTTAAATATATATATATATAAATATATATACATATAGTTATGGTGGGCGCCATGTTGGCATCGACGTGTGCGTTAATTAACACAAACTTTATTACAAAATGGCCTCCCAGTTTCTGGCCCCAACTGAATTTGCCTGAAGTCCTTCGCCCTCTTTCCATCCACGCTCTGCAAATTGTTTTTTTCTGATTGACTAACTTGTAGCTTACAATATGTAAACCGTTGTCCTAATTATTAATCAAAAGAAGTGTTTACTGGATTCCAATAATAAGTTGAACAAATCACGAGAACTTCTAGTTACTGCGTTAGGAATTTAAATTAGCACAAGTCGGTGGTTTTTTAAAGTTATTTTTTAGATCTGATTAATAGATAACCTCTGTAGTGCAAAGTCGGAAGAGGAAACATTTCCTTCTATTCCAGGCTTCTATTGCCGGACAGTTTGTGACAGACTTGACAACCAATGGCAACTAAAAGATCCACCTTAGCCAGTGAAAAAGCACACTATTACTTGTGAATTTGAAGAAGCGGATATTGTCTTCAAAAATAAATTGAATAGTTTTGCCAACAAATGATAGTCAGTATCTCATGGAGCTCTATTCAAAGAAGTCTCTCTCTCTCTCTCTAAATGTTTGTTTGTCTTTCCGTGCGCCCTAAGCTAAGCGCTTCAATAGAAATATATTCATCCGGGCATTTTATTTAATATTGTTTTTTTTATGTTGTTTATTAGATATAAGATAATAAAGAAAAAATGTTAACAGTAAATTCGTTGTTCTCGATTTAAAGCTCTCGTTGCAGTCTCCTCGATCGGCCCCATTGCAAATTCTCCGTCGATGCATTCGCATTATTTATACACCAATCCACATTCATGCCCGATAGGGTAATTAAATATATTATGCTACTAAGAATACTAAAGTATCGTACATTTAAAAGGGTTAGAGTAACAATTTGATCTTCCGTAAGGACATAAACCTAACTCTGCTATTTAGTTCTACATAAGGAAACCACATAAGCAATCATTAATTTTTAAGCTTTCATTTTTTCTTCGACATTTTAGTCTATTAACACTTTAATTAGACTTTCAATTTATAGATTTGGTTAGAATTAGTGCAGAACCGCGATTTCCTGCCATTTGCCCTTCGAAGGCAGCCTCGTTGCGCGAGTTGGGGCCAAACCACAAATGGCCTATTACAAAGGGTGTGCATTAATTTCAATTAATTGCGATAAGGCTGACAATGTTTATTGACTATAAAATAAGCAGCCAGCAGCCATCGGCTGCAGGAGTTGGGGCGGAGTGCAGTGAACGCATTATAGCAATAACCGCAATGTAAATGGCCAACAGAATGGCAAAAAAAAATTATTTTTATAATGATCAAAATCGACGTTGCAGTAATTTAAATTAAATGCATTAAAATTTCAATAAAAAGCCAAAAAGAGAAAAAACCCAAGCGAAAGGAAAAATATAAATAAAAAAAATGATGAAAAACAACGGCAAATAAACAATAATTATAATAATAAAAACAGAAAAATTATAGTAGCAAAAAATACAATTTCAATAAATATGGCAGCTCTTTACAGTTCATTAAATCGAAAACAAAGGCGACCGCCTGCATTTATTTTACCTGTTAAATTCACCAGGCACAAACAAACAAACAGAACAGAAACGAGAAACAAACAAACAAACAAACGGACGGACAAACAATTCATTTAAATTCGTTTTTAAAATACTCGCACACATATATCACAGTGTACTTAATGCTGGCTTTATCGCAATTATTGCCATTAGTTTGACAAACGATGCCACAGAATTATGCAGAATTTCAAGCTAATTAAATTTAAGAGCGGAAATGCCAAGTGTTCAACAAAAGCTGCTGCTGGAAAAAATTAAATAAAAAAAAAACCGAAAAAAAACATACACGCAATAAACAGTTGTTGTAATTGCAAACGCACACAGGAGCAGGGTATAAAAACAAGAAGGATACAAGCGTCCAAACATGCACACACAGCTCACGTAGCAAACATCATTGTCAGCTATCTCACTCGCACTCGCTCCGTCCCGTCTTGGTCGGCGGTGTCGCCTTTCAATGTGCCGCGGTTTAATTGGTCTAAAAATTGCACGTCAACGTAGATAAATTTTTATTTGAAAAAGTTTATTAAACATTTGCGTTCGCGCAGGCAGCGCACGTAACCGCCACGCCCCCCAGATGGCCATCATGACTATTCGCAGGCGAATGTGTGTGTGTGTGCGGTTGTGTGTGTTTGTGTGTGTCTGTGACTGTGTGTGTGTGTGCGATTGTCCTTTGGTCTCTTTTAGCCACTGGCATTTTTTATTTGAAACTTTTACTGTTGCTTTTCATACACTTCCAGAAGGGTATTTGAAATTTGTTTGACATCCAAAGAGATCCTTTGCTTTTCTTTATAAGGACATATAAGGCCAGAGCATATCTCTGTGTTATTTTACTATTTAGTTTAAGCTTATCTTACAAGTGATATTTAGTATACTTAGGTATGATAGATAGGTTTTATTATACAACTTAGTAAATATACATATGTATAAAAGAGTATTTAGTCTTCTGCTCAAAAAAACATGGGTGGATTTTTTTTTATGTGTGTTGAAATTGCTTACTATTCGCCCGTTGGTCTCGTTTGCAGTTATTTTATTATATATATATATATATATATATTTTTTTTTTGTTTTAATTTTTGTTATTGAAAAAGTTTTGAGATTTGTAAAAAAAATAATATGGCAAAGTTTTGCTTTGTAATTACATGCAGCAGCCACATACTAAAAATGAAAATTAAAATGAAAATAAAATTACAATTCCACCGCCAGCAAAGCTGCAAAATGGACAGTTCAAATGTCCCAACACGGCGAAAATGTCCTTGCCGCTGAATAGGTGTGCAAAATGTGAGAACGTGCTTACGTTCCCGTGTTGGAATTTGTGTGAAAATTGTAATTGTTAAGTCCATGGGAAGAAGTCACCTGACTCGTTTTTGAGGCCTCCTTTTGCTAATAAGTTGGTTAAGACTGGGTTTTGTGCGGAGCTGCCGCAAAATTTTAATTAAACGTAGCTAAAAACAATATTTGCCCACGACAAACAATCAAAATACATAAACTAAACTTAAGCTCACAACACTGATAAGCCCGGCATTAAGCGGCTCACAGTAAACACCCCTCAATGGCGACTGGCTTGGCAAACAAAGACAAAGAACGGACCGCGCTGAAAACTTATTTACGCCCCGCTCAAAGAACTGAAACTGTTATCAAATAATTTATGCGACTCACCTGCAGCAACAAATTAAGTTTTGTTTTTGCCCAAAACAACACCTGGAACGCGGGCAACAATGGGAGGACCAGCATTACAAAAGGAGCAGCGAGTAATCCACGTGCCTTCCACTTTTAACTCATTAACTGAGAGCGAAGTGCCGCCAGGTCGCCCATCCGCTCGTGCCGCTGCTGCTGGCCATTAAAAGACTTATTTTCACACTTGCATAAACTCATTTAGTGCGACAGCGAACTGAAAATTGTCTGCACAAAAGGCAAGGGGCCCTCCTCCCCGCATCCTTGCCACCTTATCACACGGCACGTTGGCCACGTTAGCGAAGAGAGAGAGAGAGAGAGAGAGAGAGAGAGAGCGAGCGCATCGTGACATAAAATTAATGCCCAACCGACAATTTTAATCGGCAACAATTTTTGTCTTGAGTTATAGCTGGAAACGAACGGAAAGTCTCGCACCCTTAGACAGGGTCACGAAAACTTTGCTGCAAAGATTTTCAAGTTTTTGGCAAAAGCAAGGAGGGTGAAAGGACATGCAGACATTCAGAGGCAGTCAGCCAGCCGGATGCGTATATTTAAAACTTATTAAATTGCTATAATTTATACGACTTATCTTGTGGGTGGCAACGGTGGAGTTTGCCTGTTCTGCTTGAGGGTTGCTTTGGCGCTCGTAAAACACTGAGCAAAAAATCGCATTGCATAGCTGGCGGCATGAACTGAACCTGCGACAGTTCGAGGCAATGGCAATTAATTTACATGCAAATCGTGCTTAAAGTTTTTTGTCTCCAGCCAGTGAAAAATCCAGTCTCCTTAAAGTATTCAACGCTTAAAGGCTAACCCGCCTTCATGAGTGGGCCGCCCGTTGTGCGCCACCTGCTCGTAAGCAATATGGCGAGGACCGACTACAAGGACCAAGGACTACGACCCTTTTGGGTACGTCGACTCACGTGCGTCGATGTCGACAGGTTGCCGCCAAGTTCTTTGTTGCTGTCATTTTTATTGTGCTTCTTCTTCTTCTTCATCCTCTTCTTCTTCGTGTCTATCACGGCCTAACAAATTGCAATATTTTTTTTTTCTTTTTTTCCTCTTGCTTTTGATTTATTGTGGGAGCAGCACAAACTGAGCTCTCACATTAAACATTCCGTAATGAGTTTAAAGTTTTAAATGGAATATTTGATTGCGAGCAGGATTCGTATACCTATTATGCGAACTGAAATTATCGTAATTACGAAAGTGTGCTTATGGTATTTGGAAATATCAGGCCAGTGAAATGGCATTAAGGTTGCTTCTTAGCTGTCTCATTTCATCATTCCATCTCATTTATTGACAGCGCTCTTATGACAGCTAACTCTCGCCCTAAACCCATTTGGACTTAGGCTAAATCTCTTGAGCCTCAAACACTTTGTATACACAATAAATTTGTATCTCCTGCCAGGCAGTGGCTCTGTTTTGGATTTTCCTTTTCAATTTCCACAAGCCAGAAACGCGGCCATTAAACGCTTTAAAATCAACATCGCCACGACGACAGGGGCAATAAAGTCGATCCAAAAATTGCTTCCTCCGCACATAAAATCCAACAACATGGCGAGCCCCAAAATCGTCCTACATGCCTAAATTCCTTTACACAGCAACACACTCGCACACACACACACACTTATACTTCCATGCACACAATTACTGAGCTTTGCACACAAACGCAGCAAAAGTAAACGAAACACTTTACCATCCCCCCTCCCCCTCCCGATCCCTCCACCCACCCCATGCTCCTGTCAGGCCCCCTGCCAGGCTCTTTGCCCACTTAATACTTAAATGCAAACGTGTAAATTATGTGATTTTTCCCCGGCGGCCATGTTTGTTTGCAAACTCCATTACCAACATGGCGGGAACTTCCTTTGGCCCCGACATACTCTCACCCTCACCCTCTCCCTTTCCCTGTCTCTCTTTGCTTTCTCGCCTCCATAGTCACCTGTTTGTTTCGAGAAATCGTCGCGTTTTACCATTAAAACCAAAAAAAAAAAAAAAAAAAAAAAAAGGAAGAAGAAGAAGGAAAACCTAACCGAGAACCCCTTTATGTGTTTTTCATGTACTTTTATTTGATTGTCGCACGCTTCGGCGCTTCGGCATGGAGAAAAAGGCTGGGGAAGACCTGGAATTTATAGCTCTCTTTTAGTGCTTAAAATATTAGCAAATGTTCATTAACGACTATGCAAATTGGCGCTAGTCAGGCTCACTTAAAACACAGCGAGCAATTACTCAAAAATACTTAGCACACAATTGATGAACGCAAAGCTTTCAACTGGCCAACGAAACGCGTTAATTTGCGACCACTTAAAGACATTAGAGCCAAGTGTGTAGACTTTTTAGGGAAAACAATTTGCTTTAAACATTTGTGGTAGAATTTCTTAGAAGCAGAGAACACTTTAATCCCCATAGGAGGTGAATGAGCTCAGACTAGAAAGCAAATTAAAATTAAGTCTAACACAGCTACCTCTCTCCCTCTCTCTCTCTCTCTCACTCTCTCTCTCTCTGTCTTTCTCTCTGCTATCCGTAGTGTTTATTGGACTATAATAACACCTTGGCAAGTGCGCACACATAAAATATAAATTTGTAATTTTAATATTATTAAAAATGTTAAATTGCACGCAGCATAAATCTCATTTTGGATTTGCGGGCAAGTGAGGAGCGGAGGGAGGATAGCAAAGCTGCGACAGCTTGTTGGCTTCATTGTGGCCCAGGGGTTGAGATAAACACTTACACTCTCGCACACACGCACACACACACACAGTGTGCACATTATACAATAACCATTACTGGCAGCTGCGCTTGCCACACTATTTTTATTGTGCCCCGTTTGTGTGTCGTTTTAATTTAAGCGATTTGCCTTGGGTTCATAAAATAGCCGCAGGCTTAACGACCCCAACGTCAGCCTGACTGCTCCTGTCAAATGTTTTTTCATAAAAATATTATTGCACACAATTAATTGATAAATGTTGATTCAACTGATTAAAAACGATTAACTTGCTCATAAAGTCAAAACATTTGCGCCCTCCGGTAAGCCAAAAACAATTCAACGATTATCAGTTTAGTTACTTATTTAAATAAACACAGAATGTGGAATTCTTTGAACTGATATAAGCAAAGCAAAGCAAGCAATTGCCGTTGGCAACTCAAGCAGCTAATCAATAGCTGGTGAATTCTGACCCACACACTTTGGCGAGCTTGCCATTTATTTAATGAGCACTTTCATCTTGAAAGCTATCAGTATGTGCGCCCTTTAGTGTCCTGTTTTTTAAAAGCACCCGAAGCCCATTAACTTGTGTGAATTTATTTCAGCAATTGCCAGGACCGACTACCGACTACAGACTGCTATTATGCGTTCGTTAATTATTCACACACACACACACACACATACACACACACATACACAGATATACACATCCACACATTCTGGTATACATTTTGGCTATGGCTTTGGCTCCCATCCCGAATCGTAACACGTTTTGGTCATAAAAATCGCCCCCTACAAAAAGCACGCCCCCTAACGAGGCAACTAGCTTGAGAAGAGGCGAAGCGCTTAACCTTTGGCCCCTCTAATACAAATGTCTCTGCGTATCTATGGACATTTATGCATTCCTTCAGTAACACCCCTAAACTGAGCCAACCTAACGCATATGTATATGCAGGAATTCTTGACATTAAATAAATCTAACATCTCGTATAAAAGCTTATAGTGGGTAGCTTTAATACACACACCCACACACATATAAAACACATGTATAAAAAATGACGCAGACATTATTCACGCTATCATTGCACACAGACATTCAGATAGACAGACAGACAGACAGACAGACAGTTAGTCAGACAGACCAACCCACGCGGACTGATGGGAGGAAGGGGAAAAGGATGAGGGACGATAGAAACCCACCCATAATGGAAATGCTTTGACCATATCCATTCTGGGTTACCCAACATCTGTTGTGGTGAAATCTGCTCGCTTGGATTTGTCGCCCTACTCGATGTCTCCTCAACTAATTGGCATACAGATTTATGCAAAAGGATATTTCTGCGGCTAAAGGTCGTCGTTTTTGGGCGAAATGAGAAACGGCAAATGAACGAACGCGTACAGAAAATACCCAAATATATAATATGTAATGAATAAAATACATAAGAAGTATAGGTATTATGTAATTACTCAAAGGCATTAAGGACACATGTGTTCCGTTTCTCACTCCTTTCCTCTTACTCATTATAATCCAAGCTGCCTGCTATGACACTTCAAATAATGTTGATCAACATGCATGCATGCATAATACGTTCAAGTGCTGTTTGCTATGATCTGACTGATTTTTATCTGCTCACATTAGCAACTCCAGCCAAGTCTAGTTCCTGTTCCCTGGACTCTGTTTAAACATTCGTCACCGTCCCATATAATCGAATTATCATCCTGGCATCAACAAATGATTTCAACTTATGCCATCTACTGTGCCCCATTTGCCCTCCTGTCATCGGACTCGTAGTCCCCCTTTTTTCACTTTTCCAGCCACCGCAGTGAAACCTTTCAGCCATTTTTGTTTTTTTATACTTTCATTTCCTTTTCTGCCACTTCTTAATGTTTTGTGCTGGTCACTTTCCCTACTTACCACATTCGTTCGTTCGTTTCTCCGATTCGTTCGTTGATTCGTTTGCTCGTTCGTTTTTTGTTTTTTTTTTTTGCTCTTTGTTTGAGGTTATGTTGAATGTCAGTTTGTTATCCTTGTGCAAATCCTTTTATACAAATGAAATTTGCACCAAATGGCGATAACCAAAATACAATAGCGTCGACGGTCGACGATTTCACCAGTGACTGCACTATGACATTCACAATATTCCCTTCCAGAGCGAGGGTTAACCGAAGAGTCGCCGAATGAGATGCGACTTTTATGAAGTTAATTTTATTATGTGTGCTTTAAGCGCATCGTTATCGAAAACGAAAGACTAAATATTTATTTATTTTATTCTATGTTCTCCCCTAGATATCAACAAGGGGTCACCCATCGACTACAAGAGCGGATCGGCCTGTTCCACACCAACAAAAGACACCCTCAAGGGTAGCTACGAGCGCAGCACCCAAGGCTGCATGGGCCCGGTACTGCCGCCAAGGAGCATGAACGGAATGCCCACGCATCATTAT
Organism: Drosophila lacertosa; assembly: GCA_004143845.1. NCBI lineage: Eukaryota > Metazoa > Arthropoda > Insecta > Diptera > Drosophilidae > Drosophila > Drosophila lacertosa. The sequence goes on from SCDZ01000378.1 coordinate 29,017, forward strand.
TCGGCGCCGATGAACCTACGCAAGGACCTGGCCGCACGCTGCTCAGCCAACTGGCTAAGCATTGTTGCGATTTCGGCCTTGGCGGTGTTGTTTTTCATCATTATCCTGCTGACCAGCACCGGTGTCCTGCACTGGTCGCCGTCGGCACCCTGCACCGTTCTAGTCGGCAACGAGGCCGCCGAGGTGACGGCGGCCAAGAGCACCAACACGGACTTATCCAAGCTGCACAATGCATCGGTACGCGCAAAAAATGGACAGGGCATAGGAATCGTACAGGGACAAGGAGCTGGCGGAGGTGGGGCAACGGCAACCGTCACGACGGCCACTTCGAACAGCGGGACGGCTCAAGGACTACAGTCGACCTCCGCCTCGGCGGAGGCCACCTCATCCGCGGCGGCAGCGGCTACTGCAACGTCCTCGTCACAATCGTCGCTTGCGCCTTCGACGTCGCTATCCTCGTCCTTAGCAAATGCCAATAATGGAGGTAATTATGCACAAGTTTTAATTATTTTTAAATGAGTTTTCGTAAGTTTCGCAAAAGTCAGAGAGAGAGGGAAAGAGAGAAGGGAGAAGGAGAAAGATAGAGAAAGAATGAAGGAGCTGAAACGAGAGGATGACAGACATCTTTAGCGATTAGGGGTACGCTCGAAGCGCTCAAATTCTTTATATATATATATATATATATATGTATAAATTTTTTTTTTTTTTTTTCTACTGTACTTTGTAGATATTCAGCTCAAAGTTTTCTTTCTTCGCATTTGACAGACACTTGAAGGAGAATTAAGCCCAAACGATCGATTATTTATAGTCAATGCCGTTTCCATTGTGCTTCGTTCATTAAATGTTCAACCTCAGTTAAGAATATTGCACTAATTACATTCCGAAATTGACAGACTAAGTGGAGAAGGGCAGCTTAAAACGCTGTTTACCGAAAAATTCTTCTATAATCTGTACCCATTAAATTGGTAAAGTGAAAAAGTTCCATACACGATTTTCTATTTTATTTAACCACATTGAAAAACATAAACACAAATAGCAATTGTTTGTTAAAGCACTTATAACAAACAGAGTATATTCCAGTCAATCCTTTTGCTAATACAATAAAAAACCGAACCTGTATCAATAAATAAATCACAAATGTGTATGTATGCCAATAAATAGATTTACAAAACTCCTGAATATATGTATATGTAGTTAAATTGTAGAGAATTTTCCGCCCTTAGTTTGTTGTCAAAATGTCAGCAAATTGAAACCGCTCTGGTTTTTTGGCAGGCTATAATTTTTTTTCTTTTTGCCTAACTAGGCGAAAAGAGGATTCGGTTTTTGTGCTGTGTATTTTTAGGTCACATCGCACACACGACACTTAACATTTGGCAATTAAGCTGTCAAATGTTGACATACCTCAGCCTAGTTCACTTTCAATGTCTCTCTTCGTTATCGTTTTGTTGTGCTTTCTCCCTCGCTCTTTCTCTGCCTCTCCCTTTCTATATCACTATATTTGTCTCGTACACAAATCGACCCCACGAATAGCCCGTGATGGGCTAAGCAACCTGTCAGCTTCGCAAACACACGCGCATATATAAAATAAAAAAAATGCAATGAAAAATTCTGACAACCCGGCAGCTGGAATTGAATTAAAAATACATTTTATGCTTAATATCGGGTACGGCCGGCCCCGGGTTATTGTAGTAGCTAACCACAAAGGCGGAAGAAGGTAAACTCGTACTCTAACTTGCATCTCCTCATCCGAATACCTGTAGCAAGTCAAGGCGGCACAAGAGCAGTGTCAACATGGCTGTCTGTCAACAGACGACGTCGGATTAGACGAAGTTTAATGGACTGGCAGCGGGGGCATGATGATGATGAAACTTTCAACGACTTAATTACAAGAGTCGATGGAGTCGATGTTCAAAAACATTTGGTTTTGACAACGCCAGCGCAAAATATCGTTAAGTCCACTCGCGAATCTGCTGATTCTAGTGAAATACAACAGCCAAGGGAAGAAACCATCGTGACTTTGGGAAGCCAGACACACAGTTATGATAAAACTTTCGATGCGATATTGAATCGCGAGCAGAGCGATGGCGATAGCTTTGTGGACGATACTAGTGACTATGAGTATGAAGACAAAACTGAAGATAAGTCCCAGACTGCGCCGACAACAGTGCGGCCAGCAGCAGCAAAGACTAGGCCACAATTTGGCAAATCATTAAACGGCAATTTGCGCAGAGCAGGTAAAACGCTTACGCTTTCCAGAACTCAAACCCAACGGAAGTTTGAACAGGAGCTCGAACTCGAAGGAGAGACTGAAGATACCATCGAAGTTGAGTCAGATACAGAGACGAGCAGCGTTGCTCCTGTTATTGATGACTATAATCAAACTGACAGCACCAGCAGTAAAAGCAGCAGGGAGGACTCAACGCTGACAACGACGTCGGGAAGTGACAACGATGACATTGTTGAAATCGACACCACGGAAGGCAACGAGGGGTTGTCCTCAACCGTCTACATTATTGAAAATGATTTTCAAATCAAACAGAACCTGAAGCAGAAGCAGTCACAGCAGCAGCAGCAGCAGCAGAAACCTGCCGCTGATGATAACAATAATGAGCGTGATTTAGCCGACAACTATGAGGAGGACAACAGCAACAACAAAAACAACAGCAACAACAAGGGCCATTCAGAGCCACCCCCAAATGGAATAAATCAAACTGTGTCCGACCTAATGCTTAGCGACGAGGCACTCTTCGATAATGACGATATCGATATAGTCAAATTAGACGAAACGGCCAGCTCCAAGGAAGTCGACCTTTACAAGACGGCCGTTGAGCAGCCCAGGATAATGCCACCTCAGCCTCCGCCATCTAGCGAAAATGAGGTTTTCAAGGGGGACGACTATGTTTTACCAGCCCATTTAAAGCCACTGAAGCCATATGTCAGCGAACGCTTCGATCGACCCAGTAAACGAATTTTGGTCAATCTGACTATAGCCACCGACGATGGAAGCGATTCCGTTTACACTCTTCACGTGGCGGTGCCCATGGGCGGTGGTTCACACAATGTGGAGCAGGTGCTCAGCCACGAAAGAAAGTTGCCCGACGAGGACAATAATATAGACAGCATTGGGTCCTGTGTGCCTGAGCCGCCACCACGCATGCCCGATTGCCCCTGCAGTTGTCTGTCCCCATTGCCAACCACTTTCCTGAACAACAACGACAACAACGATGACAACGAAAACGACAATAGCCCAGTTGACATTGACTCTGCCATTGCGATGACAGCGACACCGCGTGCCGAGGCAGCGACCATTTTAAGCCACCAACGCGATTCGAATGATAACGAGCCGGTGGAATTCACAGCATCCCAAACCACAACCGAAAGCACCGATACTAAACCCATTAGCACTGAAATTGATAACAGCATTGCTTCTACTGCTGAAACTGGCTTTGATGTTCGTGCTGGTGGTGAAAAGTTTGCATGTCCAGATGTTATGCCTATACTCATATTGGAAGGTGATTGCTCTGTCTGTTCTAACTGCTGCTAACCTCACTACAAGTGCTTTGACTAACCTTTAGCCTGATTACCTAACTGCTGTACAGCGTATTTAATATAGTCTTAAGTCATTTTCACATAAACCTTACTTAACTGCCACATCTGTAAAGAAAAACCTCCAATCATGAATATATGGCATTAATATCTGGCTGTGTTTAGGGCCATCGTCATCATTGTCTACTAACTAGGAAAGCAATAGATATAAGCGAATGTACATACAAATATACTAAACTGAGTCACTCAATGATCTTTAAGGATCACCAGCCAGGAATATATTTCCATTTATAAATATTCAAGTACACAATTTACACATACCCATTAAAAAGTCAACAACTAACCAAATGTAAATTCTTTTCGTTGTTGTTTTTTTATCATAAAATCAATCACGCACATTTGCGCTTACTTGCCACAACTCGTCAGGTGCTCGCACGTTCCCAGCGCGTAGCTTTCCACCGGATGGCACCACCTTTGGCCAGATTACTTTGGGCCAGAAACTGACTAAGGAGATACAACCGTACAGCTATTGGAATATGCAATTCTATCAATCGGAACCGGCCTATGTCAAGTTTGACTATACCATTCCCAGGGGTGCATCCATAGGGGTCTATGGGCGTCGCAATGCTTTGCCCACCCATACCCAGTATCATTTCAAGGAGGTCTTAAGTGGCTTTAGCGCCAGCACTCGCACCGCCAGAGCAGCACACGTAAGTAACAAAATGCCTCCTTCGATGTCTACTAACAACTTAACTGACTCATTTCATTTTATGTGCCTTTTCATGGTCCACCTAATTGCCACACACACACACACGCACACGCACATCGCAAACACAACAATCACACATCATCCTGCTGATCGCGAATCGTTGCTTTGCATTGCCAACTGCAGCTTTCCATAACGCGGGAGGTGACACGCTATATGGAGCCGGGCCATTGGTTCGTCTCGCTCTACAACGACGATGGGGACGCACAGGAATTGACCTTCTATGCAGCGATAGCCGAGGACATGACACAGAACTGCCCGAACGGCTGCTCCGGCAATGGCCAGTGCCTGCTGGGGCATTGTCAATGCAATCCGGGATTCGGCGGCGACGATTGCAGCGAGAGCGTTTGTCCCGTGCTGTGCTCCCAGCACGGCGAGTATATCAATGGCGAGTGTATTTGTAATCCGGGTTGGAAGGGCAAGGAGTGCTCGCTGCGTCACGACGAGTGTGAGGTGGCCGACTGCAATGGCCACGGCCACTGCGTTAGCGGCAAGTGTCAGTGTATGCGCGGCTACAAGGGCAAATTCTGCGAAGAAGGTAGAAACAAAGAAACAATTCCAGACAAACTCCAACGCCCAAATCCCCAAAACCCCAAACCCCAAGATTCCTCTATTCCCGTTACCCGCGATCAATCCAACTTTACTAACCCTTCTTTCATTTGCATTTCCCAGTGGACTGCCCACATCCTAACTGCTCGGGACATGGCTTTTGCGCCGACGGCACTTGCATCTGTAAGAAGGGCTGGAAGGGCACTGACTGCGCCACCATGGACCAGGACGCCCTGCAATGCCTACCCGACTGCTCGGGTCATGGCAACTTCGATCTGGATACCCAGACCTGCACGTGCGAATCCAAGTGGAGCGGTGACGACTGCTCCAAGGAGCTGTGTGATCTCGACTGCGGCCAGCATGGTCGCTGCGAAGGCGACGCCTGCGCTTGCGATCCCGAATGGGGCGGAGATTACTGCAACACGAAGCTCTGCGACAGTCGGTGCAACGAGCACGGCCAGTGCAAGAATGGAACCTGCCTCTGTGTGACCGGATGGAATGGCAAGCACTGCACCATCGAGGGCTGCCCGAACAGTTGTGCGGGCCACGGACAGTGTCGCGTGAGCGGTGAGGGTCAATGGGAATGCCGCTGCTACGAGGGCTGGGATGGACCCGATTGTGGCATAGCCCTGGAAATGAACTGTGGCGATAGCAAGGACAATGATAAGGGTACGTAACTGGCATTTAGATTTAAGGCAAAAAAGATTTAAATACGTTTTGAATACAAATAGATGGCCTGGTCGACTGTGAGGATCCCGAGTGCTGTGCCAGCCATGTCTGTAAGACATCCCAGCTGTGTGTTTCGGCACCCAAACCCATCGATGTTCTACTGAGAAAACAACCGCCGGCAATAACTGCCTCGTTCTTCGAGCGCATGAAGTTTTTGATCGACGAGAGCAGTCTGCAGAATTATGCCAAGCTGGAGACCTTTAACGAGAGGTAGGTGCTTCCTTGTAGCCAATTTGCTGCCCAACGTTTTTAGTTTATTGCGAAAAAAAGAAAAAAAAAATTCTTGCCAATGTCAAAGACTGTGTATAGTTTCCAGAATTGGCAAGGGGCCCGCGCAGGCACCCGATATTGAAACCATATTTCCTGTATATTACAAAACATTTAGCTGAATTTTATATATATATATATATATACTACCAATCAAATAATAACCAAAAATAGTTTGCATAATTAATATTTTTTATGTGTTTAAATAATTATGATTTTCGTTTTTCGTGCCCTCGTCTAAAACAAATCCCACAAGAAAGCAAAACAATTCCGTACACAAACATTCCTTATTCCCATTGAAAATCTTGTAAATAAATCCCTACATGTCCTTTGTTCAAAAACTTACCATTTAAAAACTAAACTAAACAAACCAAATATTGAAAACAATTTTTAGGTATAAAAATAAGTATTCATCATAATTAAGGTCATCAACAAAGCTTTAAGTATACGCATAACTAAGATTAGAATTTAAGTACACCTTTCACAAGGAGTGGATATCATTTTTATCACTAAAAACCCTTATTCCATATACTTGTCCCAGACATCCAACAATCTTCCGATTCTGATTCTTTACTAAATTAAAGGGTTCTTGTGAAGGGTCGCTGATGATTTCGGTACGATCGAAAGTAAAGATATCTTTATTTGTTACGGGTTTCATATCACAAGCAATTCTAGTAAAAGACAACCATGCTAATTCAAATATTTTTCTCTCTGCTCTCTTTTTCTTCTCATCACGCGTGCCCTTAATCCGAATAAAAAAAAAAAAAAACAAACAAAAAAATTAAAATAAAAAAAATATATATATACTAAATAAAAAACTATACCTACTACTACTACTCGCTACTCCTACTACTACTCGCTACTACTAAATCCCATCCAATTTACACACACATATGAACATTGCGCAAACGAATTCCAAATGCTTTGTAATCACTAACGAATTCTATTCGCTACTTGTTCTCGCTATAAATCAAAATCATATACTAACAGCATTTTTTGGAATTATTTCAATGCAAGGTAAGCAAGCGAAAAACCGGTACTAAAATAATACTAAAACTACTACTACTAATAATTCTCGATGGTTGTTTGGTACACTCCTTTCAGTTCTCCTTTTGTTTTTCTTCTTACCACTTTTATTTATAATACATTTTAGTTATATTTTATAGCGTAGTTCTATGAACTTTTTTATAAGCCATTTGGTAGATGTTTAATTATTTTTATTTTTTTTTTATTTTGTTTATTACTCAATTTGGGGGATCATAATTGATTCATCCGTTATTTTACTGTTACTGGCCAGACAACCAATCAAATATTTTGGATTTTAATTTTACATACTACATACGTATAAGCTATACAAATGTTGTTCTTAGGTCAATGCTAGGTCACATACAAAGCTATATACCAAAAATATACATATCTATATACATACTATAATGTTCAAATTGTAAACCTTTGTGTGTTGATACGAGTCTTATGTTATGTGCGTGTGAACTTTTATCATTTGTACTTATCGCATCATTTCTTACTCAAAGTAGTTGCGAATCCTAAGTTCGATATGCTTGTTAGCCAGATGTACTTGTATTTGTAGTTGATCCCATACCAATGCATCACTATGAGACCCAACTAACTGTTTCTTTTACACTTTCCCAACAGCCGGTCTGCCGTTATCCGTGGACGTGTTGTCACCTCCCTGGGAATGGGGCTGGTGGGCGTACGGGTTTCGACTACGACGCTCTTGGAGGGCTTTACTCTGACCCGCGACGATGGATGGTTTGATCTGATGGTCAATGGCGGAGGCGCTGTGACTCTGCAGTTTGGACGCGCTCCGTTCCGACCGCAGTCACGCATAGTGCAGGTGCCCTGGAACGAGGTCGTCATCATCGATGTGATGGTGATGAGCATGTCCGAGGAAAAGGGACTGGCTACGACCACAACACACACTTGTTTCTCGCACGACTATGATCAAATGAAACCCGTTGTGCTGGCCTCATGGAAGCATGGCTTCCAAGGCGCCTGTCCCGATCGCAGCGCCATACTGGCCGAGTCACAGGTTATCCAAGAATCCCTACAAATACCGGGCACTGGCTTGAATCTGGTTTACCACTCGTCGCGAGCAGCTGGCTACTTGTCAACAATCAAACTCCAACTGACACCAGACACAATACCCGCCACGCTTCATCTGATCCACTTGCGCATTACCATCGAGGGTATTCTGTTTGAGCGTGTTTTCGAAGCTGACCCGGGCATTAAATTCACCTACGCCTGGAACCGCTTGAACATATACAGACAACGGGTGTACGGCGTCACGACAGCAGTGGTTAAAGTGGGCTATCAGTACACGGACTGCAAGGACATTGTGTGGGACATACAGACCACCAAGCTGAGTGGACACGATATGTCCATCTCGGAAGTTGGTGGCTGGAATCTGGATATCCATCATCGCTACAACTTCCACGAAGGTATTCTCCAGAAAGGCGACGGCTCCAATATTTACCTACGCAACAAGCCCCGCATTATTCTCACCACCATGGGCGACGGGCATCAACGTCCGCTTGAGTGCCAAGATTGCGATGGTTTGGCCATGAAGCAGCGTCTCCTGGCTCCTGTTGCGCTCGCTGCCGCTCCCGATGGCAGCCTCTTCGTAGGCGACTTCAACTATATTCGCCGCATCATGACGGACGGCAGTATTCGCACAGTTGTCAAGTTGAACGCCACACGCGTCTCCTATCGCTACCACATGGCCCTGAGCCCGCTCGACGGCACCCTCTATGTGTCCGATCCAGAATCTCATCAAATTATCCGCGTGCGTGACATTAGCGACTACTCTCAGCCCGAACAGAACTGGGAAGCGGTTGTGGGTTCCGGCGAGCGCTGCCTGCCGGGCGATGAGGCTCATTGCGGTGACGGTGCCCTGGCTAAGGACGCTAAGTTGGCCTATCCGAAAGGCATTGCAATATCCAGCGACAACATTCTCTACTTTGCTGATGGCACCAACATTCGCATGGTAGATCGAGATGGTATCGTCAGCACCCTAATCGGCAACCATATGCACAAGTCACACTGGAAGCCCATTCCCTGCGAGGGCACACTCAAACTGGAGGAAATGCACTTGCGCTGGCCCACTGAGCTCGCTGTCTCGCCGATGGACAACACCTTGCACATCATCGACGACCACATGATCCTGCGCATGACGCCCGACGGACGCGTTCGCGTTATTTCCGGCCGTCCATTGCATTGCGCTACCGCCTCGACAGCCTACGATACGGACCTGGCCACTCACGCCACTTTGGTAATGCCGCAATCTATTGCCTTTGGTCCGCTTGGCGAGCTATTTGTGGCCGAAAGCGATTCTCAACGCATCAATCGCGTGCGCGTCATTGGCACGGATGGACGCATAGCCTCGTTTGCGGGCGCTGAGTCAAAATGTAATTGCCTGGAACGCGGTTGCGACTGCTTTGAGGCTGATCATTATCTGGCGACCAGTGCAAAATTCAATACCATCGCCGCCCTGTCTGTTACCCCCGATGGACACGTGCATATTGCCGACCAGGCCAACTACCGAATTCGATCCGTTATGTCGAGCATCCCAGAGGCAAGCCCTTCACGGGAGTATGAGATATATGCACCTGATATGCAGGAGATTTACATTTTCAATAGATTTGGGCAACATGTCTCTACCCGCAACATTCTCACCGGAGAAACGACATATGTCTTCACCTACAACGTAAACACATCCAATGGAAAGCTCAGCACCGTAACGGATGCGGCAGGCAACAAGGTCTTCCTTTTGCGCGACTACACCTCGCAGGTTAACTCTATTGAGAATACCAAGGGTCAGAAGTGTCGTCTCCGCATGACTCGCATGAAGATGCTGCACGAGTTAAGCACCCCCGACAACTACAATGTCACCTACGAGTACCACGGACCTACGGGATTGTTGAAGACTAAGCTTGACTCCACAGGACGTTCATATGTATACAACTATGATGAATTTGGACGTCTGACATCGGCTGTTACACCGACTGGTAGAGTCATTGAACTAAACTTTGACCTGAGCGTAAAGGGTGCTCAAGTGAAGGTCTCAGAGAACGCTCAGAAGGAAATAACAATGCTAATACAGGGCTCCACTGTTATCGTCAAGAATGGAGCCGCAGAATCGCGTACCACAGTCGACATGGACGGTTCGACCACAAGCATCTCACCCTGGGGACACAATCTACAAATGGAAGTTGTACCCTATACAATTCTGGCCGAGCAGAGCCCACTCTTAGGCGAAAGCTATCCAGTACCAGCCAGGCAGCGTACCGAGATTGCTGGAGATCTAGCCAATCGTTTCGAATGGCGTTACTTTGTGCGACGCCAACAGCCGCTGCAGCAGGGCAAACAGAACAAGGGAACCCCGCGTCCAGTCACGGAAGTTGGACGCAAACTGCGAGTTAATGGAGATAATGTGCTAACCCTGGAATATGATCGTGAAACGCAATCGGTTGTTGTAATGGTCGATGAAAAGCAGGAGCTTCTCAACGTGACTTACGACCGCACTTCGCGTCCTGTTAGCTTCCGACCGCAGTCGGGTGATTATGCCGATGTTGATCTGGAGTACGATCGATTTGGACGCTTGGTCAGCTGGAAATGGGGCGTTCTTCAAGAAGCCTATACCTTTGACCGCAACGGCCGCTTGAATGAGATTAAATACGGCGATGGCTCATCGATGGTGTACACCTTCAAAGACATGTTTGGCTCCTTACCCCTCAAAGTGACCACACCACGACGGTCTGACTATCTGCTGCAATATGACGATGCAGGCGCCTTGCAAAGTCTGACAACTCCAAGGGGACACATTCACTCGTTCTCGCTGCAGACATCGCTTGGCTTCTTCAAGTACCAATATTACTCGCCCATCAACCGCCATCCGTTCGAAATTCTTTATAACGATGAGGGCCAGATTCTCGCCAAAATACATCCCCACCAGTCTGGCAAGGTCGCCTTTGTGCACGACGCTGCAGGACGACTAGAAACCATACTGGCAGGACTCTCGAGCACCCATTACACGTATCAGGAAACGACCAGTTTGGTAAAGTCCGTTGAGGTGCAGGAGCCAGGATTCGAACTGCGCCGTGAATTCAAGTATCACGCAGGTATCCTAAAGGACGAAAAACTAAGGTTTGGCTCAAAGAGCTCGCTAGCATCGGCACACTACAAGTACGCTTATGACGGTAATGCACGCTTGAGCGGCATTGAAATGGCTATTGATGACAAGGAACTGCCAACCACACGATACAAGTACAGCCAGAACCTGGGGCAGCTTGAAGTTGTACAGGATTTGAAAATCACTCGCAACGCCTTCAATCGTACCGTCATTCAGGACTCGGCCAAACAATTCTTTACCATCGTGGACTACGATCAGCATGGACGTGTTAAGTCCGTACTAATGAACATCAAGAGCTTCGATGTGTTCCGCTTGGAACTCGACTACGATCTACGCAATCGCATTAGGTCCCAAAAGACGACCTTCGGCAGATCGACGGCCTTTGACAAAATAAACTACAATGCGGATGGACATGTTATTGAAGTGCTGGGCACCAACAACTGGAAGTATCTGTATGATGAAAACGGCAACACCGTAGGTATTGTTGATCAGGGCGAGAAGATAAACCTTGGCTACGATATCGGCGACAGAGTCATTAAAGTGGGCGACATTGAGTTCAACAACTATGATGCCCGTGGCTTTGTTGTCCGTCGAGGCGAACAGAAGTATAGGTACAACAATCGAGGTCAACTGATCCATGCCTTTGAACGAGACCGCTTCCAAAGCTGGTACTACTACGATGACCGCAGCCGTCTTGTAGCCTGGCACGACAGCAAGGGTAACGTTACTCAGTACTACTATGCCAACCCCAAAACACCGAGACTGGTGACTCACGTACATTTCCCCAAACTGGGAAAGACCATGAAGTTCTATTACGATGACCGGGATATGCTGATCGCCCTGGAGCACGCCGAGCTGCGATACTATGTGGCAACCGATCAAAATGGTTCTCCACTCGCCTTCTTTGATATGAACGGAGCCATTGTGAAGGAGGTGAAGCGCACGCCTTTTGGCCGCACAATCAAGGACACGAAACCCGACTTCTTCGTACCGATCGATTTCCATGGCGGGCTGATTGACCCGCATACAAAACTGATCTACACGGAACAGCGGCAATATGACCCAACTGTGGGTCAGTGGATGACACCACTATGGGAAACACTGGCTACCGAAATGTCAAATCCCACTGATGTATTTATCTATAGATACCACAACAATGATCCCATCAACCGCAACAAGCCGCAAAACTACATGATCGACCTGGATGCCTGGCTGCAGCTTTTCGGCTATGAATTGAACAATATGCAAAGCAGTCGATACACTAAACTGTCCCAGTACACACCACAGGCCACCATCAAGTCGAATACCCTGGCTCCAGACTTCGGAGTTATTTCTGGCCTGGAATGCATTGTCGAGAAGACAAACGAGAAATTCAGCGACTTTGATTTCGCGCCTAAGCCACTGCTCAAGATGGAGCCCAAGATGCGCAACCTTTTGCCGCGTGTCAGCTATCGTCGGGCCGTCTTTGGTGAGGGCGTTCTGCTGTCGAGGATCGGAGGACGCGCCCTAGTCAGCGTGGTGGATGGCTCCAATAGTGTGGTGCAGGATGTAGTCAGCTCCGTGTTCAACAACTCCTACTTCTTGGATCTGCACTTCAGCATACACGATCAGGACGTCTTCTATTTCGTCAAGGACAACGTTCTGAAGCTGCGGGACGATAACGAGGAGCTGCGTCGCCTGGGCGGCATGTTTAACATATCAACGCATGAGATCAGCGATCATGGCGGCAGTGCCGCAAAGGAGTTACGACTCCATGGCCCCGAAGCAGTGGTCATCATCAAGTACGGCGTGGATCCCGAGCAGGAGCGCCATCGCATACTCAAGCATGCCCACAAGCGCGCAGTGGAACGCGCCTGGGAACTGGAGAAGCAACTGGTGGCAGCCGGATTCCAGGGTCGTGGCGACTGGACAGAAGAAGAGAAAGAGGAGCTCATACAGCACGGCGACGTTGACGGCTGGATTGGCATTGACATACACAGCATACACAAGTATCCACAGCTAGCCGATGACCCCGGTAACGTGGCCTTCCAACGGGATGCCAAACGCAAGCGCCGCAAGACGGGCAGCAGCCACAGGGTCAGCTCCAATCGGCATCAGCAGAAGTACGGAGATCTGCCGGCGTGAGTGGAGGCGGAGCTGGAGAGTGAAACTAGTGACGAAGCCATGGAAGAGTATGACGGACCGGAGGACTACTTGATAGCTGTAGGCAAGATCGTCGGCATGACGAGCAACGAGGCAGCAGAGGAGCAGTTTTTGTAATTATCTAGGTGAAATACAGCAGCGATAAGCGATTAGCGACAAGCGTTAAGCACAACACACAGAAGAAACACGACACAGTTCAATTTAACCCATTAATATAAACTTTAATCGCGTTAAAGTTGAATATTAGCAACCAGGCAACCCTCGAGGTATCGAAAATAAATAACAAACCAGCAAATCACGTAAATTTCTATATATGTACGCAGAACAAAAAATATATGTATGTATGTTGATGTTAAGGTTAAGGTAGCAATAGGGATATATTTAGTCCACGAGCGACATAAAATTTTTTTTTTATTAAATTTAATAACGAAATGCAAAGCGAGCACTTGGTTTCAGCAAGAGCCAAGAAACTCGAATAAACACTTAATGAAAAAACAGGGTAGCCGAGATTCTAAGTAAAATCTCCCTGTTTCTTATTTAAGTCTAGAGTAGACATAATTAACCAGTTGCATGCGGTGTCAGACAAGTATTACACAAACAAAAAACAAAAAAATTATGCATATTCGAATAAGTCAAATATAATAAATATAAATCATAAAGTAATGTAAAAAGTTGAAAAAGTCCCCAGCAAAAAAAAAGAGGAAGAACAAAAACACACATACATATACAAGTGTAGTATCCCCTAGCCTAGCCCCATACTTGTATGGTAATACGAACTTAAAAGCTGCTTCGTTGTCATAATTGCTTCGTATATTGTACATACACACACATACACTTAAACTCCTACTACAACTATGCTTTAACACTCAGCGCGCCATTTTAATTTGTTGGAACCCCTTGATTTAGACATACGTAGAATCTACGTAGTCGTGACTCATTTTGACTTATATTTAATGCGAATGCTCGAATTTACTTACTCAAATATATTTACTTAAGTTCGACAGCCAAAAATCAAAACAATTTTGGGTCAGCTACCCTTACCAAACACAACCATTAAAAAAAACTTACATACTCGTATTCCTATATACACATACTATATATTCTCCTGTATTTTTCACTAATTTTTTTTATACATTAAACGCTTGAGTTCATTTCAAAGGCAAAATGCATTAAAAACTTTTTACAAATTGTGATATATTTCTAAACATTTCATTTCACAACTTGAAATGTTGCAAAAATGAAGAATCGAAGTAAAGAATATCGAACCGAAAGTTTAAAACAGCAAAGTACTTTACTCATTCGTGTTTTTTTTTTTTTTTACGTAGCTCATTAGGACTTTAGTTCTGTAAGATGCAATATTTAATTTTACATTTTTGCCATGTTAATTTGTAAAAGCAATGCAGTTTATAATGCCTTTAATCCAATGCTAGATTAAGAATAGTCCTTGATATTTTCATATTGTTTTCTTAAACAATTTTTTTAAATGATTGAAACTTTTAAAGCATTTATTTCTAAAACCAATATCTAAATCCTGTCTTTTAACTTGTCACATTACTAAAGTGTTTTTGTTTATAATTATTCACATTATTAAACTATTTATAACTGAACTAAACTATTGACTATTGAGATATAAATAAACTAGCAATAACACTAAGAACGGATACTTAAGTCTTGAACATAATATAATAATACACAACCATATGATATACACATTGTAATATAGACACACTCAACTACACATCGTTACTAAGGATTAGGCTAAAAATGAAACTCATAAGAACGAAAATATGGCACTTAACTAATGTGAAAGTGAGTGAGGAGCTAAAAGAAAAAAAGTAGGAATTAGCTAAAGTGTTAGTAATTTTATTAAATAAAATTATAAATAAAGCAAAACATATATAAAATAAAAAAAAAACATTAAACATTAAATTTAAGAAACGAATAAATATTCAAATAATATAACAAAGAAAACGAAACTCATATATACATATGTATGTATGCATCGATTGTGTCATGCGAAATGTTGTGTAAAGAAAAGAAAAGCATAAAGAGAAAACGAAATTTTCATGTTCTCCAAAATAATAAAAATACAAATATTTTACACAAAACGAATTGTAAAAAATGCAGCAAACGTATATAAATGTATATGTAGTAAAATTAAGCAGCATTATATTAACCAAAAACCTAAATGAAATTATTGAAATCAGCTAAAACAAAAGAAAGAAAACAAAACTTGTGACTGACATAGAGAAAGGAATATGTATCTACGCCCACTCAATTCTGCTTAAATTTACTAAGTATCTTTTGTGTTGTTCGAAACGAAGTGTAAGTTTCCCAATAAACAAGTAAAGAGGCAACATTAAACAATTCGTTAAACTCATATTCAGATTATGTATTAGTACTGACAAACTTATAGCAGAGAAACGTTGATAGAGCAAAATGATAACCCTTTGATAATATAAATTATTAACAATACTTGTATTAAGTGTACGAAATTGTCTCCAACAACGCTGCACAAAAATCTTGCGGAGTAAAGCTAATCTAAAAGTCATAAAAATTGAACAACAAAATATGCTCGTATGCAAAGCAGAGATTAAACACACATTACACACACATTTAAGGCAAGCCGACATATATGATAAAACCACATATTATATCTTATAATATAACGAATAAAAAGCGATTTCAATAAAATAAAAAATTAAAAAAAAGGTGGTGTTTTATTTTGGAAAATTTGTCCAGAGGCGGCATACGTTAATTTAAGCGAAACTTTATATTGCTTTGATTTGATCAAAGGAAAATAAAAAAAAACCAAGTTCATTCTATGCCGTAATGAATTTGGTTTTTTTTTTTGTGGGAGTGAGTTCAAGTAAACGGACACAATTTTATTAGAAACTTTTTCGAAAAGTTTATTTATATTTCGTGATTCGGTTTACAATAAATACCAAGGAACCTAACATTCTTTAGAGTTTCTGCTTCTACAATAGCACATAACCCTTCGGGTTTTCAGTAAAGACAGTGTTTCCAGACGGCTGATTAACAAAATTTGAGTAGGGCATCGAAACCACTTCGTAGTCCTGTGCCTGACTAAGTGCATTCGTGCAGCGAGTTAGAACAATTAGTTTTCCATTCAGACTTTTATCGATAGTCTGCAGCTCGGTAAGTTTCTTGTTTTGATTCACCACGAAGATGTCGTAGCTGACGCCGTACAATCCAAAAAGTAGATCCAGTTCGCTGCGCAAAGTGGCCAAGTTGATAAACTGCTTGTTATCACTATTCTGAAGTATAATAGAGGCCTTGTTGCTTTTGACAAATCGCGGCTGCAGTCCTTCAGCAAGGGTTACATTCAGCCAAGCAAGACTTGGCAGCTTCAGTTCCTCAGCGGAACAAATTGTTAAGTTTAGTTGTACACCTTTCAGGTCCACGAGTTCACTGATAATCAGGCGTTTTTTGGCGACTTGCTTATCGTCAAATGGAAGGAACTCTGATTTAACGGCGCCCTTTATCATAGCTGTATAGTTCGTTAGAACCCTTTGCAGTTGTGCCAGAGCTTCCTGTGCTTCCTTTTTGCCATCACTGCTCTTCAAATCATAGTAGATAAAAACGGGGTCCGTTGGTATAAGCTGCGCCTTCTTTTTAAGCTTTTGCACACGATTAATAGCTTCGCGTGCTAAACCCTCTTCAAGCAACTCCTCATTGGGCGTCATGTCCATTAGGACCAGGACTTCGTTATCGCTATGAGCCTCAAAGTTTCCTCCCACCTTCTCCGAGGTACAGTATATTATGCGCACCTCCTCCAGTTCAATGCGTTGATCCAATATGCTAAAGTAGCCCTGGGCTACATGCTTCTGAATCTCGTCATCCTTGAGCGCCTTGATGGCGGCCATTACAGCCTTAAAGTTGCCCTTGAGGCGTTGACCCAACGCCTGCAACAAAGTTTAACAATAAGTAAGATTTATAATTTCTTACAGAATGCTCACCTTGTGATCCGGTTCCGCACGCAAAGTCACTCCGTATTTCTCTTTGTCCGAGCTAAGTGTCAGTTTGCGTACATTAAGCTCGCTTAGTATGAAATCCTGCAGGCTTCCAATCTCCTCCAGTGTCTGTTTTTCCTTATGAATAACAATTATTTCCGAAATGGGGTACTTTACGGGCAGCGTGCGACGATCGCGCATTACTCGGCCCAGCTCTACCACTGACTGCATCAAAGCCACGGATCGCTCGATGTCGCTGCGGATAAACTTGCGCTGGCTTACAGGCATCATTTGGTAGTGTACAGATTCGACATGCTCCAAGCTTCCTTTAGGCTGAAATAGCACCAGTCGCTGGAAGATGTATTCGGTTAAGTACGGCGTAAAGGGTGCCATCATTTTAACCATGGTATATAAAACATCATAGAGGGTGTCAAGCGATTGGATGCATTGCTCGGCGCTCAGCTCGCCCTTGATGCGGCGCCGATTTAACCGCACGTACCTAAAAGGAAAGGAGAACCAAAATGTATTATTGGGCTGCACGGATTTACAAGTCTTTAAGTTGTCGCACCAGTTGGTCAGCTGATCAATGAATTTAGTTAGCCTGGGCACCACCGTATAAAGGCGATACATTTTCATCTCAGTCGAAAAGAACTCTAACAGGGACTCCTTAAACGACAGAATCCACACGTCAATGACCGAGGCGTGCTCCATGTTCTGCAGATGCCGCGCACGATCGTAGGTGTACTGAGATTTGCCTTGCAGCTCCTCCTTCTCGTAGCGCACAATGTTCTGCAGCAAGAAGCGATAGGCGTTGTACCAAGGCAAGAATACATCCTTGATAATGTCCCGCACACCCTCCTCCTTGAAGCGCAGGCTTTCTGCGCGCACCACCGGCGAGTTGATTAAATAGAGGCGAAGCGCATCTGCGCCATACTTGTGCACGACATCCATTGGATCCGGGTAGTTCTTCTTACGTTTAGACATCTTTTGCCCATCGGCGGCCAGCACCAATCCACTGGCAATGAGGTTTTTGAATGGCGCCTTATTGAAGAGTGCCGTCGAAATGACCAGGAGCGTGTAGAACCAACCTCGTGTTTGGTCAATACCCTCGGCAATAAAGTCCGCTGGGAAGTTGTTCATAAAATCCTTTTCGTTCTCAAACGGAAAATGCTGCTGCGCAAATGGCATCGAGCCGGACTCAAACCAACAGTCAAAAACAGGGGCAATTCTACGCAGTGGCGGATTTCCAGGCACCGCTGATGGTATTTCAATTTCATCAATAGTCTCGCGATGCAGATCGCTGACCTCTACGCCAGACAGCTCAGCCAACTGTTTAATGCTGCCAATAACAATTGTTTCATCGCCATTAGGAGAGCGCCAAATGGGTATAGGTGTGCCCCAGTAGCGATTGCGAGAAATCTAGTGTAAAACATATAAATATGGAATCCAAGTGTGTACTTTAAAACAAGAGCCTACTTACTGCCCAATCTCTGGCCTCCTTCAGCCAATTGCCGAAACGCTTCTCTTTTACAAAGTCCGGTACCCAGTAGGTCTGCGCACTGCAGGCCAACAAGTTCTTGGACATGTGCTCTACGCGCACGAACCACGAAGGCACCGCCTTGTAAATAAGCGGAGTATCCGAACGCCAGCAGAAGGGGTAGCTATGCTTCACTTGGCCACTCGAAACCAAACTTCCGCTTGCCTTCAGGCTAGCTATAATGTGCTTGTCCGCATCCTTAACGTACTGGCCCGCGAAATCAGTCACCTCTGCAGTGAACCGGCCGGCATCGTCAACGGGGCAAACCACAGCGCTTGACTTAGTGATTATTCCTGCCGCCAAGCAGACGCGGTAATCGTCCTCGCCAAAGTAGGGGGCATTGTGAACAATACCAGTACCAGAATCCTCCGTAACATACTCATCCACAAGTACACGGTGCGCTTTCACCTGGGCACCGCGTTCTGCAAAATAGGGGAATATTGGTTTGTAGTGCAGATCCTTGAGCTTCTTTCCGACAAACTTCTCCTTCAGCTCATACTCGGCTTCAGTCTTGAACACGTAAGACAACCGCGACTCGGCCAAAATGAACAGGCGATCGCTCTTCACATCACGAACCTGATGCAATCAAATAAGGCGAAGTTGTAAATATATGCAAGCAATCTACATAATTGCAAAATTATACATACCTTGACATACGTCATGGTGGGGCTCACACAGCAGGCGAAGTTTGACGGCAGTGTCCAGGGTGTGGTGGTCCAAACCAAGAAGTAAGTGTTGGGCAGAGTAACTGCTTCAAGCGCGACGACTACGCACGGATCAACGACTTCCTTGTAGTTTTGATTTGCCTCGAAGTTGGACAACGAAGTGGTGCAGGCAGTGGAATAGGGCATCACCTTCACGCCCTGGTAAACCAGACCTTTGTCGTAGAGCTGCTTGAATATCCACCAGATGGACTCCATGTACCATGGGTACAAGGTCTTGTAGTCATTCTTAAAATCAATCCAGCGACCCACGCGCGTCACAATTGTCTCCCACTCGTCCGCATAGCGCATGACAATCTTTCTGCACTCGGCATTGTACGCCGTGATGCCCATCTTTGCCACATCCTCCGGACCCTTAATGTTCAGCATCTTGTCGATTTCAAACTCCACGGGCAATCCATGGCAATCCCAACCAAAGCGGCGATCCACATGGTATCCCTGTTGATAAGCATACCGGGTCACGATGTCCTTAATGGTCCCCGCCAGAATGTGGCCGTAATGCGGCAAGCCGGTCGCAAAAGGCGGCCCATCGTAAAACGTGTATCTAAAAAAGTTTATGCCAAACTAATAACTTAGGATGATGCAATCGAGTTCAATACTTACTTTGGCTTTCCTTTCGAGAGTTGGCTACACTTTTCGAAAATATTCTCCTCTTTCCATTGCTTCAGCACATTTTCTTCCTCAGCCGGAAAGTTAATGTTCTCTGGAACGCGACAAACGTCGCTTCGTTTAAGTTTCCCTGCAGTGCTCATTACTGTGAAACTATATTGATGAATTGCACTTTTTTTTAATTAAACGCGAAATTTACCCACCTTTTCCTATTGCCAGTCAGAAGTATGAAATTGATGTGATGGCAACAACATGTGCTTATCGAATGCACCGGTCATACCGAACTATCGGGCTTAACGATTACAACTTATCGTGAACAGCGGTACTCCACGTCAAATTCGATTTTTATGTATGGCAATGCACTTGGTGTCATCTCTATAAATATGGTGTGCATAATATTTTACTTTTATTTTTAAATAATTATTAATAAATATTTGAAGTAATATATATATTGGCAACATTTTTATAAAATTCTTGTAAAAGTTAGAACCACCCTGATTAATTACACTTAAAAAAATTCGATACTTCAATATTTATTGCCTATATATGTGATTCCTGTGGATGAAGGTAGGACTAATGCACATAATATATTCGTTTTAATATATAAAGCCAAAGGTACACAAATAAAAAATTTATATTACACACATTTATATTATAATCTCATATACATATCTTGCGATGTTTGTAAAAGTGAACGAAAATTTAAATTCCTTTGAGTGCATGAAAACAGTGTTGCCAATCTATTTATTTATTACGCTGCACTGGTATTTTGTAACGCACGCTCGGTATAATTTTGTTTTTAAAATCTGGTCACATTTCCTAAAATGTGTACATTAAGCGCAGCCGTGTTTTATCAGCAAAATAAAAGGAAATAAATAGAAATAACAGTGTATTTAAAGGTCGCTTTTGCACGTATTTCTGCGACAGAATTAGTTGACGTGCTTGAGACTGTTTTATACTAGGTATTACCTGTAGCCACAACATCATTTCAGCCAGACGCGATCCCAATCAAAAACAATGGCACGCCCAATTTTTCCCAATCAGCAAAAAATAGCTGAGAAGCTAATAATTCTCAATGATCGCGGCCTCGGGATACTTACGCGAATTTACAACATTAAGAAAGCATGTGGGGATACCAAGTCAAAGCCAGGCTTTCTATCCGAGAAGTCGCTGGAGTCCTCAATTAAATTTATTGTTAAACGCTTTCCCAATATCGATGTAAAAGGCCTCAATGCCATAGTCAACATTAAGGCAGAGATCATTAAATCTTTATCGCTCTACTACCACACCTTTGTCGACCTGCTCGACTTCAAGGATAACGTGTGCGAGCTGCTGACCACCATGGATGCCTGCCAGATCCATCTAGACATAACACTCAACTTTGAGCTGACTAAAAACTACTTGGATTTGGTAGTCACCTATGTATCGTTGATGATAGTGCTCTCCCGGGTGGAGGATCGTAAGGCAGTGTTGGGGCTCTACAACGCGGCCTACGAGTTGCAGAACAACGGACAACCAGACACAGGATTTCCTCGATTGGGTCAGATGATTCTTGACTACGAGGTGCCGCTGAAGAAGCTGTCTGAGGAGTTCATACCCCACCAGAGACTGCTCACGAATGCTTTGCGCTCTTTAAACTCTATTTACGCTTTACGTAATCTTCCTGCGGACAAGTGGCGCGAGATGCAAAAGCTTAGCCTGGTGGGAAATCCGGCTATTCTTTTGAAGGCCGTGCGAACGGATACCATGTCATGTGAGTACATTTCGCTGGAGGCAATGGATCGCTGGATAATATTCGGACTGCTGCTAAACCATCAAATGCTGGGCCAGTATCCGGAGGTGAACAAGATCTGGCTTTCCGCGCTGGAGAGCAGCTGGGTGGTGGCACTCTTTAGGGACGAGGTGCTTCAGATTCATCAGTACATACAGGCCACCTTCGATGGCATCAAGGGCTACAGCAAGCGAATTGGCGAAGTGAAAGAGGCATACAACACGGCCGTTCAAAAGGCAGCATTAATGCATCGCGAGCGTCGCAAGTTCCTGCGAACTGCTTTGAAGGAATTGGCGCTAATTATGACCGATCAGCCAGGCCTGTTGGGCCCCAAGGCCATCTTTATATTTATTGGGCTTTGTTTGGCACGCGATGAGATTCTATGGTTGCTGCGCCACAACGACAATCCGCCGCTGTTAAAGCACAAAGGTGAGTATTAAGCGTCCACATTGCATTTCGCAACTAACAATAATCTTTACTTATAGGCAAGAGCAATGAAGATCTGGTGGATCGTCAACTTCCGGAGCTGCTGTTTCACATGGAGGAGCTGCGTGCTTTGGTGCGCAAGTACAGCCAGGTCATGCAGCGCTATTACGTGCAATATTTGTCCGGCTTCGACGCGACGGATCTTAACATACGCATGCAGAGCCTGCAGATGTGTCCCGAGGATGAAAGCATCATATTTAGCTCGCTGTACAACACGGCAGCTGGCCTGACAGTCAAGCAAGTGGAGGACAACGAATTGTTCTACTTTCGGCCCTTTCGACTGGATTGGTTCCGCCTGCAAACTTACATGAGCGTGGGCAAGGCGTCGCTGCGTATTACGGAGCATGTGGAACTGGCTCGCCTACTGGATTCGATGGTGTTTCACACGCGCGTTGTAGACAACCTGGACGAGATACTTGTAGAGACCTCGGACCTGAGCATATTTTGCTTTTATAACAAAATGTTCGACGACCAGTTTCACATGTGCTTGGAATTCCCGGCACAGAACCGCTATATAATCGCGTTTCCGTTGATCTGTAGCCACTTCCAGAACTGCACGCACGAAATGTGTCCGGAGGAGCGGCACCACATACGTGAGCGATCTCTTAGTGTGGTCAATATCTTTCTAGAGGAAATGGCCAAGGAGGCCAAGAACATTATAACAACCATTTGTGACGAGCAGTGCACAATGGCTGACGCTCTGCTGCCCAAACATTGCGCTAAGATCCTTTCTGTTCAGTCGGCACGCAAGAAGAAGGACAAATCCAAATCGAAACACTTTGACGACATACGCAAACCAGGCGATGAATCGTATCGCAAGACCAGAGAGGATTTGACGACCATGGATAAGCTGCACATGGCGCTAACAGAGCTGTGCTATGCAATTAATTACTGTCCTACTGTCAACGTGTGGGAATTTGCATTTGCACCGCGCGAGTATCTCTGCCAGAATCTGGAGCATCGTTTCTCGCGCGACCTGGTTGGCATGGTCATGTTTAACCAGGAAACAATGGAAATAGCGAAACCATCTGAGCTGCTGGCCAGCGTGCGTGCCTATATGAATGTTCTACAGACTGTGGAGAACTACGTTCATATAGATATTACTCGGGTATTCAACAACTGCCTGCTGCAGCAAACACAGGCTCTGGACTCGCACGGCGAAAAGACAATTGCCGCCCTGTACAACACATGGTATAGTGAGGTGTTGCTGCGCCGAGTTTCTGCTGGAAACATTGTCTTCTCCATTAACCAGAAAGCATTTGTGCCCATTTCTCCAGAAGGTTGGGTCCCTTTTAATCCCCAGGAGTTTTCCGATCTTAACGAATTGCGTGCGCTGGCCGAGCTAGTGGGACCGTACGGCATCAAAACGCTAAACGAGACGCTTATGTGGCACATCGCCAACCAGGTGCAGGAGCTTAAGTCGTTGGTGGGCACCAACAAGGAGGTGCTCATCACACTGCGCACCAGCTTTGACAAGCCGGAAGTGATGAAGGAGCAGTTCAAGCGGCTGCAAGACGTCGATCGAGTGCTGCAGCGTATGACAATAATTGGAGTTATTATCTGCTTCCGCAATCTCGTGCATGAGGCGCTGGTGGATGTGCTGGACAAACGCATTCCTTTTCTGCTTAGTTCGGTCAAAGACTTTCAGGAGCACTTGCCGGGTGGCGATCAAATACGCGTCGCCTCCGAAATGGCATCCGCAGCGGGTCTGCTGTGCAAAGTTGACCCCACGCTAGCCACAACTTTAAAATCAAAAAAGCCCGAATTCGATGAAGGCGAGCATCTGACCGCCTGTCTTCTGATGGTTTTTGTGGCCGTATCTATACCAAAGCTGGCACGCAATGAGCATTCCTTCTACAGAGCAACCATCGATGGCCACTCGAACAATACACATTGCATGGCGGCAGCTATTAACAACATCTTCGGGGCCCTCTTTACCATCTGCGGACAGAACGATATGGAAGATCGCATGAAGGAATTTTTGGCTTTGGCCAGTTCTTCGTTGCTGCGTTTGGGCCAGGAATCCGATAAGGAAGCCACACGCAATCGTGAATCGATTTACTTGCTGCTGGATGAGATTGTTAAACAGTCACCATTCCTTACCATGGATCTTCTGGAATCCTGCTTCCCCTACGTCCTCATCCGTAATGCCTACCACGGTGTCTACAAGCAGGAACAGATAATGGGTCTTGGTCTATAGATTGAATAAAGCGAACGGGAGCCCTGATCACGCATTCTAATTATAGTATTTACCTATTTAGTTTATGATAATCAATATGCGTTATGCTTAACGAATTATAAGTATATATTATTCTATTGGTACAGTTAAATAAGACCATCTGATATATGTTTATACCCCAGCTAAACCATGTCTATTCATATAAGGCATAAGTATTCAGCAAATTTGATACATTTTTTGTTTATATAAATAAATAAAATGCATATGTGCAAGCCAAATCATTAGATCTGAGCATTTTAACTTGAATCTTACTCAATAATCGACAAATACGTAAATAATATAATGGTAATTGCATTATTTTATTTTATTACTCATGTGTATATTAAATGTGTATTCAATATGTCATTTGTTTACGTGTTTGTGGAAAAATCTTCCACAATATTAAATTATTTGGTCACGTTTAATGTTACTTCTTAGGTTTGTGTACAAATACTTGTTGTAGGTAAGTAATAAAATATGTTTAGTTCTTCTCCCAGTGAATTCGATTTTTTTTTAGCAAATATAATGCGTTTAATCTTAATGAATGCTATTTTTCTTCATTTTTTTTGTAAATTTCATTTAAGTATCCTCAATTCCACTACAAGATTTACTTGTATTTATTTATTTTTTGCTAATCGTTTTGGTTTAATACCATGTTGATTTTGCGGACATTTCAAGAATGAATTATACAAAGGTGCACTTACTTTATGTTGGTTTGTCTCTTTCTAAACCATGCTACTGTCTATTTCATAATGTATGTAATAAAAAGAAACAAAATATATAGCGTCTAATAGCGAAAAAATAACTTAGAAGGGAAATAATAAAAACACAATGTTTTTTTTTTAAACAAATAAATCATATTTAATAGTCTAGAATCGAATCGCGAAGGATCTTAACAATGTGAAACCAATATAAAACACACACAATTGTATTCTGATGAATTCTTCACTCCTAGAATATTTTCGGTTAAATATACCACAATCACTACTTGCTGCTAGAAAGCTGGCTGTATTTTATCGTAACAATATCGTTAGTTATCTACATTTAAATATGTCATTCATTATACACATATCGTATTATTATTATATTTTTATTAACGCGCTTCCTAATATTTCACTAGTTCTTATCATATCTTTGTTATTTAGTGTTTCATGAAGGGATTATTTTAGTTTTTGTTTTATTTTTGTTGTATTCAGTCAGTCAGTTTAGGCATCTATCTGTTGACTTTCAAATTGTCGTCATTGTCTTTTTTTCTTTTATTTTCAATAGAAAAAATATATGAAATTTAAATTAAAAACAAAAACGTAATTAAAATCTTTTATGTTTCGTTTTGCTCATTTTTGCTTTGACAATAAATAAAATCGCATTGTTTGCTTAACGTGTTTAAAGCTCTCAAGTACAAAATCGTGTTAATTTAAAAATCTTCGAAAACTCCTTTTGCCTTACGTTCTGAAATTTGTTGTTAATATTTTGCTTTCTGGTTTTTAACGCTAATTTAGCATAATAACTATTTATCGTAATATTAATTCCACTATGACAATCTGTTCGCATATAAAAGCCTACAAATATGAGTTCGAGTAATATATGTGTCTGCCTGTATATGACTGATCCTTAAATGTGCTAAACGAACTCCTCCTGCTCTAGCCAAGGATGTTGTAGGCACTCCGCAGCCGATGCCCGTATGACGGGATTGTATTCCAGCATGGGCAATAGAAAGTCCGAGAACTTCTTGGCCTCTATGGGATCCCAATCGTACTTCTCCACCAGCACGTTCAACAGGCTCCACGGCTTTAGCTTGGTTATGTTACGTAAGCTACCTGCAAAAAAAACAAAATAGATAAGGATTGTAATCAATCTTTGTGGCCGCTGTATCCATCATCTTACCATAGCTTGTGAAGTACTTGAGTCCATGCTTGCCACGTAAGATGACAGACTGCGGTATCGATCCGAGCAGCTCCACGATGTGCGCCAAGTGATCCTCGTCGCGGCTATACGACTCTCCGGCATGCGGATCGAACAAGTAATCGCCAGTGGCCAGCTCGAAGGCCAGACACGCTGTGCTCCAAATATCGGCGGTATAATTGTACGGCGCGCCCAGCAGCACTTCAATCGAGCGGTACTGCCGCGTCTGTATGTCCTCGGTAAAATGATGGTACTGATCGTAATTGAGGTAAGTGAAGGGAGCTTAGATAGGATTGATAGATTGAAATCACGGTTTATACTCACATCGTAGCAGGCGTTGCCCAGATCGGCGATCTTCACCCTCACGTTGCTGTTGTTGATGAGTGACTGTATCGTGTGCGTATAGGATTGGCTCTGACTCTGGCTCTGGTTCTGCGAAGGAATGGCATTGGCATTGACATTTAGTTTAGCGGTTGTTGTTGTTGTCGCGGTGCCCGTTGTTGTTGTTGTTGTTGATGATGAGATTTTATAATCACAACTGCCAATGTTGCTGTTGTGTGTTGTTGTTGATGTTGTTGTTGCTGTAGCTGTTGTTGTAGGCACGAGATGCGTAAACGAGTACGTGCACGTGCTGGTAGTGCTGCTGGGAGCTGGAGGTGGTTGTGGTGGTGGTGCATTGCCAGTGGCTGAGGTAGGGGCTGATGTGGATGTGGATGTTGATGTTGATGTTGATGTGGATGTGGATGTGGATGTTGTGGAATCGGGCGTGGATGAAGATGTCAGCGTGGAGGCGCTGTTGTTGCTATCTGCCGTGGGAGTGTGATTGCTGTTGTTGCTGTTGTTCTGTTGTGACGTAGACGTGCACGTGCTTTGAGTATTGGTGGTGTTAGTGTTCGTGTTGGTGGAGCAGGAGTGGTAGGTGTTCGAGTTGCTGACTGTGGTGTTGGGCAGCTGTTTTACATACGTGAATATATTGTTAATATTTTTGTGGTGGTCACACAAGGAAAGAAAAGAAGAAAAAGAACACACAATTTTTTTTTGGTTTTTTTTTTCGGTGCAATGCAAAAAAAACATTCATTAGTTAGATTTTCCCAGTTGGGCGTACTTTATCGCAGCCCAACTGAGAAAATAAGTAAGTAAGTTAAAGGGTCTTGGATATGATAAGATCGTGAAGCAATAACCGTTAGCATCAGCACTCAATATCAATACCTTCCTGGATGGATATTGGATGCTGTTTGTATGCTTTGCAAAGGGCACAGAACAACATTCAGAACTGTAATAACAATAATTTGTTGGCGTAACTTGACTCAGGCGCAAATATCTAAGTATATATGTATGAATATGAACTGAAGCGAGTGAACTTGACACATGATAACATCTAAAGCTTAAGCCAGTTTAAGCATCGGGTTAATACACATAGATTAAACATAGATTAAAGCTAGTAAGTGGCGTGTTTTGTGTAATTCGGCAATGTCATGAGCATAAATATAAGTGTCTACTGTTGCATGTTCTATGTTCTATTAAAAAAAAATGGGCGACAATTTAGGATTCTTAAAAATATATACATATATGTATGTACATATGTATGCGCATGATTAAATAAAACTCAAGTGGATGAAGCAAAGACATTCGCAATTTTCTCCACAATCTAAATAACTCCAAAGACTTCAAAACAAGGTTGCAAACAATTTGGTGGTTTAGTTTGCAGCCAAGTTTCTTGATAAACAGATAAATCATTAAAATGGGTAACATTAGATTAGTAGATTAGAGAACTCGGAACTAAGCAGTTAATTACTGAGTAAACCACGAAGAAGGAGGTTACTTAATGATGAGTCTGCTCTCGGCCAGACTCGCAGCTAGCGGAAGCATCAAAACACAATTACAGAATTAGAACAAACTCAACGAGCCAACTTCGAGAACTAACCAGCTCTAAAGGGAACTTTGGACTTTACCTTTTCAGGATTGCATTTACTTAAGCTAACGTCGCACTCGGTAGGTGTATCGCTGGCTATGGTGCTATTATCACCAAGGGTGTCGGTATCAGAGTCCTCATCGCGGTCAATAGAAGACTGCCCATAAACAAATAAAAAGTTTTTAAAGAAAATAGCATGAAATTAAAAATAAATTAAGAATTGTTTGCCGACGTGATGCTGTTTGTAGTTTGTACGATCAGTGTTTGAAGTAATCAAACATACACAAGTATATATACATCTATATATGTAGATAAAGTTAGTGGTTTGACTTGAGTGCAAAATGCCGAAGATGCAATCAAACGGATCGAAGGTTCCACCTCGTATTGGGATCGGTCGGCAGGGGATAAAGACACTCACCTTGGCAGTGATTTTCTTCTCAGCACGATAGCGATTGCCTAAATTCGTAGTCCCACCGATTATTGGACTGTCAACGCTACCGACCCCAATCAGACCAACTCCGTTGCACTCGCTATCGCCCAGCAGGCTGGAGTACTTTGAGGCCAACGAGGAGGTGGTGTTCGAGTTGAGCGTGGACGAGGTGGTGGTGTCGTCCTTGTCCAGCGAGGACATGACTACAGCGGCCAGTGGCGTCGATGATGTTGAGTTGTTAGCTGTGCTGTTGCTCGTGTTTGTTGAGCCATTCGGTTCGATCAGTGGCCATTTGGCACGTGTCTTCGTTTGCTTCTCTATTGAGCTGACTGCGAGCAAAAGAGAGAGAGAAAGAAAGAAAGAGAGAAATTAGTCGAGAAGGAGATTCATCAGTGATTTACTTACTATATGAATCGGGAAAGTCGGCGCCCTTGACGCGCAAGTTGTTAATCTCATCATCGATCTGTTGATTCATAGCGGCCGCATTATCGATTACCAGCAGAATGTTCTCGGGCTTAATGTCCGTGTGAATAATGCTGCATTTGCTGTGCAAATAGTCCAAGCCCTCCAGGACCTGCTTGATTATGTTGCGCACCTGGGCAATGGCCAATCCCTGATAGTTGTTTTTCACAATCAGCTTGTACAGGCTGCAGCCGAGCGCCTCGAACACCAGACAGGTATGCACACCGTTCACACCACGGACCGTAAAGTGATTCATGAGTCGAACGATCCGCTCGCGCTTCACATCGAGCGGATCGGCATCGCGAATGGCCTCGAGCAGGCGAATCTCATCTGCTGCAGTCTCTATATAGTGTGGAGCACTCTTCACCACCTTTAGAGCTACGTACTTCTCATCTCTACGATAAAGAAAAACGTTAACGTTGTGAAAGAACAGACTTATCAATTTACTCACTTGAGATCGCGACATAACCAGACGGTGGAAAAGTGACCCCAGCCGAGTTTGCGCACAACACGAAACCGATTGTCGAATATGTCGCCAATGACCACCGGATGATAGCCACCACGGCAATACTGTGAGGCGTCTTCCTGCTCCTCATCCGAGCCGTAAAGGCTGCTATCCGGCGAGTCTGGGTAGATTTCATCTGTGGTGCTCAACGTGCCACGCGGCTCCGAGCTGAAATTAAAGAGCAAAGACGAGAGCTTAGAATTACCTAGAGATCTGGATCTAAATCGAAGACAGATTTTTCTAAAATTCTTCTAAATCTTATTCTTATCGAGTTAAAGCTCTCGTTACGCACATTAGTGCAACCAAGTCCTCAACCTCCTGCTGTTCCACTTGCAAGGGTGCAACGGCTATGACTTCAACTGTGTCCTGCCTAGCCTGTTGCTCGACAACCTTCGGTGGCAGATTAATCGTCAGTGGTTTCTCTCTCAGCACCAGAGTATTCTCCAGAATATGTTCTCTGGGCGAGAGTAGATCAAAGTTCAAGCCAGATTTCCTGTGGCTCTTGGGCCGCTGTGATTGCCGGCGCAGGGCAATAAGTATCGGTCCGGCCGAGACGCAAGTGCGCTTCTTGGTGAACCGCTTGCGACGTCGCTTCTCCTCCACCTCGAGCATCGCCTCGGTGGCCGCCTCCTGTGCCGCCTGCTTCTCCTCCTCGGACACAAAGTTAAAATCACAGCTCAGCTCTTTGGTTACGTGGGGCATGGTTGCGGGCGGTGCAGTAATAATGCTTTCACTCGTGCCAGGCCGCAGCAGGTGCATCAGGTAGAGGAAGAGTAGCAACAGGCACACCTGCAGTCCATAAACGAAAACCTCATCCTGGGACAGTGTGCTAACAATTCCACAGAGCTGTTGGCCGACCATGCTGGCAAAGATCGAAAACAGCTGAAGATAGTGCGAATAACTCTGCATGATCAAGGGCCAGTTCACGTGACAGTTGGGCCACGGCCATCCAGTCGTTACTGTGGCATTGGCCTCCTTCGGACAAGTGGCGCCCAACTCGGCGCTATGCATCCACCAGCTGTCCATTTCGATTCGATGTGGGTTTCAGTTCGTTCGACTATTGGATTTTCGCGCTCTTGCCCACATCGCATGGAGGCGCAGTAACGACGGGCGCTTCCCCCAACGGGGGCTGGGTTTTTGGGGGCGGGCTGACGACCTTGACTTTCCTATGCGTTGGCGGCCTGCATTAGTTTTCGCATTGTTACTTTTTTTTTTTTTTTTTTTTTTTTTTTTTTTTTTTTTTTTTTTTTTTTTTTTTTTTTTTATGTTAGTTATTTTAGTGGAGGTAAATAAATAAATCTCACAACGCAAAAATTTTAATTATTAAAAGTATCTGTATCTGTGTCTTTTGCTCGACAACCGTTTCGTTCGGAACCATTGGCGAGAATGTTGAAACGCCTGTGTTTTTTCTTGTATTTTCCCCATCAAATGAGCGAGCCAAAGTCAAAGAATTCAATTCGTGCCGTACAGCGAGTATTTTCCGCTTTTCTTTCAGTTGTTGCTTTTATCACCACAAGCCAAATACGCTGACAAATATCCATGTACATATACTTATTTGCATACGAGCCGAGCAACTGAAGAGTATTTATCATGTCTATGTATTTGTGCATACACACATACATCCCTTGGCGTCATTATCCAATGTACTTCATCAACTCGTCGACATCGACGTCGCAGCACGCGGCAACTGCCGGTCATGGAATATACACAGAGCACAAGCCAACATCATTATTATCATCAACATCATTATCATGAGTATCATCAGCGTTGCGGATTTCTTAGGCACTGTGCCAAATTCGGGTCTCTATAGCATTGTTGAAACACTGATGTTTTCTTTCTTCGTTTGAAACAATACAAGTAAAATATATTTAAATATAACTTAAAACTTCCAGCACGCGAAGTGAATTTAAAGTTTTTTTTTAGAGTGACTAAGCAGTCTGTGAGTATTGATTTCTAGCCCCCTCCAGTCGTCTGGGTCCGGTCTTTGTTGTGAGAGTGTCTGTGGCAGCCCCTAATAAAACACTTGTTCCTCGCATGAGTCACCCTAATGCACGCTGAGAAACACGCACCTTACATCTAGTGTGCTTTGTTTCGCTCAAAAGCGACTGAATTCTCCGCCTCTTCTTCTGCTTCTTCAGTGCTCTTTATTTATAGACTTAGCATATAAAAACAATAAATCGCTGTAAAAATAAGTGCAAATAAATACAATCTTTGTATACTACTATAACGGCGACTTCAGAGTGAGCGTAAACACGTCATAGTTTTATAAAAATGCAACATCGGCACTATTTAAATATATATGTATGTATGTGTGTATCTGAGTATTTGTGTGTGTGTGTGTGTGTGTGTGTTTGGCGTCACGAGAAGCACATTTTGTGGTTGAAGCAAATTAAGAACGTAAACAAACCCAAACAAGCGTTAGAATGGTCAGTACGTGGGCCGATCTATCTATGAATACACGCGTGCGTGGGCGGATACTATAAAGCTGGACGGTTCACTACAAAAACTCGAGAACGTGTTGTACAAAGGTGCCCTGTAGACACAGTGACACAAAATGCATCAATATATACCTATTAAATCGAATAAACCCTTCTAATAATTTAACTCTTGACTTTTTAATTGCATATTGTTTGGAGACACTTTTTTTTTGACAATGGATTAAATGCGCAAATCACATTTATAACTTATTTTATAATTTATTATATATATTACCTCAATTTATTAATTTTGTCAAGAAAAAATATAAGATATTTTTTTGGGGTATCTGAGGGACAATATACCTAAGCCCTGCAAATGTATATTTTATTATGTTCTCGTATAAAAATTTTGTCGCGCAATAATTAAAAATGAATAACAGGAGATTGAGACCTAGAGTCCCGCGTTTTGGCTTTAACGTAGATTTGGATGCTCTTTTAAAACTAACAAATTTTTTTTTTATTATTAGTAGTTTTCAAGTTATTTAAGCATTTATTTTCCAAGCGTTGACGCTGATTGTGTGAATGTCTGTGTTATTGTTGGAATGTTTGCTGTTTTTGTTACGACAGCTGAATTCAGGGTATATGCTAGTCGGGCACTCTCATATTTCAGGTTTGATGAATTTTCACGGCTAGAGGTAGTAGTATTGCATACATAAATAAACAACATTGGACACTGTAAATACCTTAATCCATCCTAAAAAATCGAACCCAAAATTTTAAAACAAAATAAAGTTAATTTTTAGAGTTGTTCTCTTGCTTTTGTTTGTACATTAATTTGTATGCACCTTTTAAAGAATTTAAATGTTTATAATGATTTTCAAGAATGAATTTTCCATAGTGGGGACTAAAGAAAAAATAAAGACAGCCGCTTTAATTTATGAGCAGTGGTGTTTGTGTAAATAAAAGGTAGTTCGAATGTGTATTAAGGCAGCTCGAAGCTCCATGGAGGTTACTAAATTAGGTAATCTTGATTAGAACACTCACACACAAGTCAAACCCCTTTACCAAATACATACATATATTCCCAAGAATATAGAATAGTTGTAGAAGTAATATTTAGAGCTATTTAGACTAATCAAGTCATATTTAGTTGTATTCATTAACTATGTATGCAGTTTAAGCTGCATGTGTATTATGCCCTGACTTATCTATATATGCAGATAAACGTAAACGTGTGTCTAATTGATTTCCAATTGAATATCACTGGTTGCTACTACGTTGAAAGGTGTGTAAAACAGAACAGTTTTGAATGTTTGTGCGACACTGTGCGCCCCACTGTGCACAGCCTGGGAACGAAGGCACTTGGGGTGACCTGTCAACACAGAATTCGAGAGGTACTCGTTGGCTCGATGAATCTAATTGAGCCCACGTTGCGTATGCGTAATCGCATGCAGTGTTAGAGTGTATAGAAATAAGCAGATAAAAGGTCTATGACATTGTAGTGGGGGCTACTTACAGGCTAACGAAGGGTCCACGCAGCGCTGGCATATCGCGGCGCCGATTGAGCGGCGGTGAGAGTGATAGAGAGAGAAAGTCCTGCTGAGCCCTGTCCTCGTCTACGATGCTCGTCGGGGTGCTGTAGATGCGCGTCGTTGGCAGATATCCAATCTGCTGCAGAAAGTCGTCGCGGTACGAGAGCTTCGTGGTCGACTGCGACGACGTCAGCGTGCCCAGCGACAGCGGCGCATGTGCTCCGCCCGCGCCGTGGTGATGTAAGTGCAGATGATGGGCGGACGCCACAGCCGACGAAGCCACATTCACGTTCACGTTCACGTGATGATGTGCTGTTGGATGGAAATGTGGATAGGGTATGGGCGCGGGGCCCGGCGTAGCCCCTGTACCGCCCCCATAGCCAGCATGTCCATGGACATGGGAAACGAAGGGTGGCGCAATGATCTTGTCGTCGAAGCTGCGTCGAAAGCTGAAGCCCTTCAGCGAGTTGCTGTAGTTGCGATGCGACAGCGGCGAGCTGCCCAAGTCAATGCTGGCCGCTGGCCCCAGCAGCTTCATGGTGCTCAAATAGTTGGGCGATCCGCTGGACGCCGGGCTCAGTGTTTGGGTCTGCGTCTTTCCGCTGGCCGTGGCCGTGGCGCTGCCCAGCATGCTGAGCGCCGGCGAGGTGCGCAGCTGGGGACTGCCACCACCGGCCGATGTTGCCGCTGTGTTGCTGCACACCGAATTGCCGGAGGAGAGGGGCGGCGAGATGGCGCTCAGCGTCGAGATGCCGCTATCGCTGCTGCATATGCCGGCCGGCAGGGTGTGCGTATGTGTATGTGTGTGGCTGTGGGCGTGCGTGTGTGTGTGGGTCGGCGAGATGAGATGATGCTGATGCTGATGCTTGTAGCCGCTGCCCGCGTTACCATTGCTGCCAACTCCGCTGCTGCCACCGCTGCCGACGCCGCCGCCGCTGCTGGCAGCAGTAACGAGGCCGGCCATGCCGCTGCTGGGCAGTACGGGAGCCAGCTTGGCAATGTGCCCAATTGTATTCGAAAGGGAGTCGCCCTGCAATCGCCCACTCCCCTTCTGTGGTTGCTCTGCTTGGTTCGCTGCTGTTTGTTTGTTTATCGAGTGCGCCGCCTTGCCTAACAGCTACATGGCGCCGATGTCGTTGTCCTCGTCCACATTCCTGATTTGGCAATAACCGTTGCTGATGCTGGGGCGATTGGGGCTGGGCTAAGCTCACGTTGCAGCCTCATTTCCAGTCACAGCCATCAGCGCGTGATTTCAATTGCTGCGTTTTATGTAGCATACTTTAGTGCGTAGGAAAATCAATGAAGCCCCTGCCTAAAACATTTTTATTGCATTTTAAGCACCGCTTTTCGTTTTTCGTTTTTCGCCACTCGCTTTGCTTTGTAACCCAAATTGCGCATGAAAAATTAACACACACATGTACGTATGCTATACACACACACACACACACACACACACACGCACACAAACGCGTTACAAATTTTCCTGCGATTTGCTATTGTATTAGGTTTTGGTTTTCGATGTCCGCGTTTGCCCCGTGCTGCAGTTCAAATTGAGCTTAACTACAAATTAATTATTCCTCCTTTATTAGCAACAGTCATGTTCGATTTGCTGAGCAGCAGGAAAAGAATAAATACTTTTAGATTACACCTTTGATTTACAGTTACAACTTTGCAATGCGTCGCGCACGAACTCTCCGACTGCCTATCGGTTTCTGACCCGTACAAAACTCTGCAGCGAAGTTGCGCCGAGTCGCCGCCACTTACTGCCCAGCCTCATGATGCTCTCCCACGCTCGCTCTCACAACCAGTGAGCGCATGTGCCGGCTTCACCGTTACTGCACAGGCATTTGCACAAAGCACCAAAACAAAACAAACCCAAAGAGACACGAACGAGAAAGAGAGAGAGATAATAGTCAAGCGAAGCGAAAGCTTAAAATCGCCAGTCAGCTGTCAAAAGCTTACTCGAACTAACGGCAACACACACAAGACACCGCCGCTGTGTTTGTTTACTAACGCGCACCTCCAGCCCAAAAAGTCATAAGAATGCCGTTTACTGTTCCTTGTTGAGCTTTGAGCGAGCGAGCGCTTTCGAGCATTGTATTGGACGTGGAATATTAAATACCCTCTTTAAAGCACAAACAGGTGGAAAAACACACACAACCACGCATACAGATGATATCTTTATATAGGTATTTTTATTGATTTCGATTTCATTCTGCTTCTGGCAAATTTAAATTTGAAAACAATTGTAAATTTAAATTTTGGAAATGCTTAGTTTTTTTTTTTAAAGTTGTACGAACAATAAATACACACGTAAAACTTTAAATGGTATTATCAGTATTTGAATTTTATATAATTTATATATATATTTATATATGCTTGTATTGAATTGTATGTGTGTATACATAATTTACTCATCATAATTGATATCGATTATATAACATGTAAGATATTACAAAATTTTGGGACTAATTGCATAGTTTACAAATACACATGTGAAAACACCTGTTGGTTAAATGAACGAAAGCTAACTTTCCAATACGATTCACCATAAATAAAACATACAAATTTAAAATAAATTAAATGTCAATACTTTGTGGGCATAATTGAATTAAATTTTGAATAACATTTGAATAAGAATACTTTGAATGGGTCTATATTTAAATTAATTTGCTTTATATTTACGGTTTTCATTATATACGCTTTCGTCGGGTGCAATTCTAGGCTGTTTAACTTGACTTATGTACATACATTTGCAGTTATTATTACAATGGGCCACAGCCTAGACAGAGATAGGGCTAGACATGACTTCTCTTATTCCAATACACACTAGAATCAGTGACCCATCGTTTAACAAGAGCAACAGTTTATTGGATTTTTTACATATAATTATTAACAATTTTGTGTTAACTAATTCCGAAAATAATAAAGATATTTGGTCACAGATTTCGCTTCCACACAAATGATCAGTTTTTTTTTTTAATAACAATCATATTTCTCAGCTAAGAGGCGACTTTAGTGGGCACACACGCACAAATGCAAATTAAATTTAAT
This sequence comes from Drosophila lacertosa, assembly GCA_004143845.1. Taxonomy (NCBI): domain Eukaryota; kingdom Metazoa; phylum Arthropoda; class Insecta; order Diptera; family Drosophilidae; genus Drosophila; species Drosophila lacertosa. The sequence goes on from SCDZ01000378.1 coordinate 65,696, forward strand.
ATAGTATATGTGGCACACACATACATAGACATAATAAGTTAAGCTTACGGTTCACATACAATCCGATGCAATTACATAAATGGCCAGGAATCGACCGTTGTTTACAATTTGGTTTTAAATATGCATACTGCTTAAGTAGTTAAGTTAAACTCTGATCAATCTTGCTAAAGTTGGTAATATAATTATAGTTACATTTTGCTGTTCTGTTACATCGATACATAAATGAAACAATAACACTTTGGATAGGTATCTAAGTATCATATGGTAATATATATATATGCATTCGCAGATTAACTACCGAAACTCAATAAATTTATGCATATCTAAAAAAATGGAAATAATTTGCAAATGTAAGTGATTAATATAATACGATTGATTCTCAATTCGATTTGCATTCATTGTCGTCATGAACATTTTAATATATTCAAGTCTAGTCCGCATTGAATTGCAGCAAAAAAATTGATGAATAATTTCTACCGGATCGATTTGAACATGATAGCTTTCGCTTAACAATCATATTATAAATTAGAATTAAGTTCTATACCTTATTACAATAAATATATGTATATTTTTAGATTTTTTTGAACATACCAACTTTTTTTAACAGTTAAAAGGAATAAAAAATGTGTGTGGCTGTTCATAACGCTCTCATGAATTGGTTTGTCTCGCTTCAAGCATGAACCTAATATTTTTGCTTAACCATATCTAGATGTCAGGAAAGAGAAAGAGAGAGAAAAAGTATTGTGATAAAGTATAAAGTAAAGACAAATCAAAATAAGAATAATGAATTACACTTATGTTCAAAATTAAACTAAAGCCAGTCACCAAATAGTCCTAAAGCGCAAATTGGCAGTGTGTCTAATTCGTAAGTCGGGCAGATCATTATCAAAAGTAGTTCAGCAACATTAACAACAAAAAAAAGTGGCTAAATTATTTGATTGATCAAATCTATAATGTGTATTTACAGTAATTCTGTAATTCCACTAACAAATTATTTCATCTCTATTTATATAAGCACTTTACAATTTGTTGCGCAGTTTTCGGAAAGTATAAGAAAAAGGATCATATGATTTTTATAATACCCACAGAATAAACATATGTAGTTCCTAAACAGTGCTTGATTATGCCATATCTTTACATAAAACCGTGTTCTCATGATGATATTGAATGAATGGACGTGTTCTGATTTATTGGTGAATGGATGGAATTACGGAATGTAAGCAGAGAAATAAAAGTGGTTGGAGAAAAGCAAAACAGAAAATTGTATACGATTAATCGGTTTACATACACGACATATGTATTTACACACACGCCCACATTAATGCGTGTATGCGCTATCTTGCTAGATTCTCGCTGCGAAAATGAATGTCTAAAAATATACGTTTAGGTACTATAACTGTGCTACATATGCTACGAATGCATGTATATATATATATATATATATATATATATATATATATATATATGTATACGAGCTTACTGCTACAAATTGTGTATTAATTGTTTTATTTGCTTTATATATAATATTTATTAAATAATGTGTGTTTCACATTGCCCAAAACGTGTTGGGAGCACAAAAAAAAAATTTAGTATTGTAGAGTGATTTCAGTATCAAACTATTCTGCAATATATATATATATATTCAAATGGTTACTGTGGTTTACAATATTTTAAATTTTAGTATATTTTGTTCAACGTTTTTTTTTTCGCAGAACAAACAACAAGTTCGATGGTCAAAGACGCTTTGTTAAAGTTAAGCTTGTTATTGTACTGCTGCTAAGTATTTTTGTAGGTCTTGCTGATTTAGATGAGATGAACTCGACATACTCGATTCCAACTCTACAGCGTTAACAGCGCCAACTGTTTATATACCTGGTGTGTATGTGGTCTGTTCTGTTGTGTTCAGCGACGTGTTCTCGTTAGCAGCCACCGGAGCTCCAGTGAAGGGATTAACGCCAACTGCAGCGCCACTGGGCGGCGGCATGGCAAAGACGGGCTGACCACCAGGTTGCTCGCGCGGCTGTGTGGTAACCGGTGCGCCTCCTGCGCCCAAGTTGACATCGTCAAGATCGACATCCTCCTATGCGGATAAAATCAAAAACACAATTATGTTAAAACAATTTTACTAAAGTCAGGATATGAATATGTTTGTGTATGTCGCTGAAGAAATATCTCAATGGTTTTTCTGCATTGTTTAGTCAACGAGTTTTCGGTTAGTATAGGAAAGCCGTTTAAAAAGCATCTTCAACATTTATATATTTATATATATATATATACATTATTGCATACGTTATACACATATTTTACATAATGCTTTTCGCCGTAGCAAACTAAAATCGCATACAAAACTAAAACAAACTAAAACTACATATTACGTGTTTATACAGCACAACTTTAGTTAGATGAATATTATAAATTTGTGAGTTCATTTACCCAGCAGTCTAAAACAGAACACCAAAAAGACGAGAGCTCTTGTCGCTTGATTGCTTTACATGTGGGTCAAACATTTGTTCCGCTTCTTATTGTGCAATTTTGATTTGCAACTGATTGTGATAATCAATTTATCTTATACAACGTCTCAATTTTGTTATGGTGGTTGGTTTGGTTACTTAGTTAGTTAATTAGTTTGTTATAGGGTGGGTGGTTAAAGGTGTTTTTTTTTGAGTATTTGTAAGTTGGATATTTGCCCTGAGATCATGCGTTACTCGTGCCGGCGACGTTTTCTATTTCTATACTTACAAGACGTGGCTGCTGTCCCAAGTGCGGTGGCAGATCGCAGGCCTCTCGATTGCCATCGGAGCGCTGGGCATTCATAAAGCACATATATCACATACATATGAGCAAATCGGATCGAATTGGATCGAATCGGACATATAGTATATGCATATATATGCAATATTGTATAGTATGAGCCGCGCGCAGGCGCAATTGTGTGTGAGGTTGTAGGTGGGTATGATGAGTCGATCGAAAGGTGGTTTTGAGAAAAAAATAAACAAAATTAGAAACGTAAATTTTTTTTCTCCGCCGCATATATACGTAGGTACATAAATACAAACGAAAATCGAATTCAAAGTATAAGCACAAGAAAACAAGCAATCAATCTCATTATGTTCAGAATAGAATGTGAGACGTTAAAAACAAGAAAAGCAATTGTGAGTCTCAAAATCAAAATTAAAGAAATGTTCGCTCTTGCCTTAAAGTGGCTCACGATTTATGTAAGTTGTGTTCATTTGATTCACAGTAGTTGTTGGATTGAAAAAAATCTAGTGCATATTTATGTATTTGTTCAAACACTTTAAAGCATTTGATGATTTTCGTGGTGTCCCTTTTGATAAATAAATAACAAAAACAAAAACCAAAAAATAAACGAATTACTTATATAAATAAATGTTGAAAATGATCGAAACGTTGGGGGATGTTAGTCGTGTCGAATGCCTCCACTTTGTGAACAACTTAAGCTACATACTTACCTCAAACTAAGAAAAAACAACATTGTGCAAAAGATAGATGGCCAAAAGATTAGGGACAAAATGGTACAAGAAATATGCAAACAAAAAAATGGAATAAATGAAATAGGAATAAAGAAAAGCTCGCAAAGTGCCAATTCAAGCAATTCATAAAAATTATTAAAAATACTTATTTAAAGAAAGCATTTATTGATCGTGTACCGACTTAGCCAAATGCATATGATTTTAGCTGGAAAACTACTTTTGACTAAACAATCGCCTCACAAAAATCATCAAAATGAGTCCAGTGTTTAGTGGAAAGATAGAAAGCTTGGGTTTGAGTTAAAGTTAAGTTTCGTTTATATATACAAGCTCTGTGTATGTGTGTGTGTGTGAGTGAGTTGTTACATGTGTCAATGACAGCATTCATTTTGCGTGTAGTGTTCATATTGAAATCGATTGTTTTCTTGTTTTTTTTTTTTTGTTGATTTTTTGGCATTAAATCAGATCTGAATTGTTAGTATGTGGGCAGGGGGGAGCAATCAATAACCAATAACCAAATTAAACGTCACTCACATTCAAATGTGCATACTGGTCGTGCGACTCGTTCACCGGTGGTTTAAACTTGCCGCAACAGAAGTTGCAACAGCAGCAGCAGCAGCAGCAGCAACAGCAACCAGTCAGCACCGTGCAGCAAATGACCAAGGCCTGTAAGGAAAGGAATCAAAAATATTATAAATTTGTCAAGATAAACCAGAAGGAAGCGCACGACTCACCTTTACCGCCGGTGATGTGACCACGAAGTATGCATTTACATTCTCCTCACCAAACTGTTCGGCAATGTAGAGTCCCAGGGAACCATAATTATCGTAAATATTGCGTTTCGTCTGATCGCTCAGTATCGAGTGTGCCCGATTGACCTCCTTGAACTGTCGTCAATAGAAATGGGTTAAGAATAAATAAAATATGAGACAAATTAAATAGCCAATGTACTCAACCTTATCAGCAGCGTCAACATTGTCTGGGTTTTTATCTGGATGGTATTTAAGTGCAAGTTTTCTATAAGTCTTCTTGATATCATCAGCTGTTGCTGTTTTAGGAAGTCCCAAGATTTCATAGAGCGAATCGCCCGATGTGCTGAAAAAACAAATGAGAAATTCCTTTAATGCAAATGAATTCAATTAAAAGCGAGAAACCGCTACAAATTACCACAGTGCGGATTGAAAAATATTTAGTGCGGCGGCTGTGGATGCACTCACTGAGTTTGAATCAATCGATTGCAAAAATCACATGCAGCACAGTCCGGCTCATGTAATTTGTCATTTATCAGCTTGTTTATTGAGTTGGCAACTGGAAACCGCTTGTGTGTCAAGCGAACTAACTTTGTGCACGTTTTTAGAAATAACAGGTCGCGTACATTTACATTAAAGGCAAACCATTTGCGCCCTACGCCGAGCTTTGATGCGGCAATGACTAAGCGCGTCGGCCACGACATTGGGACTCGTTGTAAGCCACACCACAGCAACAGTTAAATGCACTGCAACACGCGATAGAAATACACATACACATACAGACATCCGTTCTCTGGTTCCTTTTGGATGGTGTGGCTACAAAAACTATGCTAGGCACATTAGGCATTGAGGCTTGGCTAGTGCACTATGGGTAATTTGCTTACTTTTTGTGCCATTAATTAATTACTTTAGCCTAAGTAATTTTTTCGCTGTTTTTTAGTATGAGCCAATTAAAATTTAGATCAAGAATGTTAATCTTTCAGAAGGTATTAGAGATATTACTTCCCAGTGCACGGAATGAAAGTTTTGATTCTTACTGACTCAGTAATTTTAAAATATTTGAGTAAGATTAATCAGATTGTTTAATATTTGTTAAAATACAACAAAGAACATTTGATTTCGGTGAATTTGAACTGTTTGCTGAATGCCTGCAAAAGTGCGAAAAACTATATATAAAAAGTAATTACTCATAATTACTAAATACTGCTCAGATACAAAATTCGCTAACTCAATGCTAATATTGTTTTAAGGTTTGAGATTTATATTTGACACCAAAAGGGCTACTAACTACTAATGTAAAAACAATTAAATGTATTATATTAAGTGTAAGGCATTTATGATTTTCCAAAATTCCACCCCGTGCAAAGTCTGTTATTTTGCTTGCCACAGCTGCGTTTAACAGCTGTTATCTTAACATATGTGGACTCTGTGCACATTTCTGCTTGTTGAACTGTTTTTAATTTTGTTTACTTAACGTGCTAAAAAAAAGTTTTTGCTAAAGAACAGTATCAATAATGCAGCGGCTGAGAGCGCAGCTGGACGACGCTCCAGACTGAAGCAATGCAGCCAAGATGAAATTTTCCCACACCCCCTAACTGAACATTATTTGCACAATGCGACTGTTTTTGCTTTCAAGCAGCTGTTTTTTTTTTTGCTTTGCATTTAGGTATGGATTTTCTGCACTGGGTAGCTGCTTGTTATACACACACATACACACATATATTTGCTAACTTAACCGCGCCCCACTGTACACTGTGCATAATGGAAGAAGACATTTGGCAGAGTGGCGGCTTAGTGCAACTTAGACTCTTACGAGCTCAACAGCAAATCTGCGTGTTGATAAGGATTGAACGAGCCAACATAATTGTGATGATACTTTGCGATGGCGCAGCTGAAGGCAAATTGGGCGAAAGATCGGAAATGTTTGCAAAAGATGGGGGTGGGGGCAACTAATGGGCAGCCGCCCAAGGACCCAAGCAAGGCCAAGGACAAACGCCACACAAACAATTCACGCTCTTAACGAGCGACGCTGCTCGGCCTCTGTGTGCGAAAAGTACTCAGAATTGGGCCAAAGAAATGCCGCACGAGCATTACTCATAGCAAATTATAATTGTTGTAGATACGTCTGTACATACATACGCAGACACATACACTCACACGCTCACACAGCTGGTGCGTGAGTGCAAAGTGTTTGAGAATGGGAACATAAGCTGCCAAATAGTCAGCGGCTAAAACAAGTTAGAAGTGCTTGAGCGTAAAAGTAGTTATAGATAACAAATATCATTGGCTATATATATGTGTGCAAGGGAGAGAGCGCACTTGTTGTTATCAATATTCATCAGCAGCATTTGCAGCGTGCTTGTGTAATTTTTTGTTGCGGCAAATACACATGTACTTCTGCCTAGTTATTATATGTCGTTAATATCTCACGAATACATCATTCGCTTTAGTGGGAATAACCAGCCGAAGAAACTTCCTGAATGCATTCACACACGCACACAGATTAAAAATTGAAATATACGCACACTCAAAGAGTTGCCATTTAAGGAATTTTAAGGAATTTGGCTTTTATTTATCCCAAAGTCTATCCAAAGGCATTCAATTCAGCAGTTTTAGCTACTGGTGCTGCCTACTGCTGTTGTTGTTGCTGGCGCGTGGAAAATCAATTGAGCGTCGGCTGCGCTGCCGCTGCCTTTGGCGTTGGCAATGCGCATCTGCCATCTGCATACAGTGTTCGTGTGTATGCATGTGTGTGTGCGCAGAAAAAAAAGGAACGTGAAGAAAAGCATTTGTAAAATTATACTTACGACAGTTTTCTTTTATCCATGCCACCGCCACTCATATTGCTCTATACTGTTACCGCGTGCCTCTGCGATATAATGTCACACTTTTGATAGCAATTAGTAATTAGCACTGGTTTATTTTTGCACGCACTCACACACTCGGCAAACAACACATTTGTTATATTTGTCACGAAAATTGTAAATGACTACGGCTCTTTCGGCTATCGTTATCGATTCTAGATGGTGATGGCCTCGTGCTATTAATCGCGAGCACGATTTGGGTTAATCGATAAAAATGTATAGATGTTTCAAACAAAAAACACACCAAATATCTTAACACAAAGCAATATATTAGAAACAGATTGCACTCCAATAAATTCAAGGCACACTTATTACAGATATAGAGTTCCAATTATCGATATAAAATCGACTCAAGAGCTGTCACCTACTAAACACAAATATTAAAATATTTAAATTAGCTTAAGCGCATAAAAGTTTCATTCAAAAACGATGGGCACATTTTTAACAGAAAGCGCTAACACACAGTTTTTGGCATTATCGATCATCAATCGATTGCCATGCGCTAGTCTTGCTGATATGTGTTTGTTGGTTCAAAGTGTGACCATTGCACCACAGAGTCCAATTAGAATGTGCCGCTCTGTTCAGTGTTGATTTGTCGCTTGAAATTGTCGGTTGTGTGGAGTGTGTAAGTGATTTTCGTATTTTCGAACTTTCGTTGCAAATGTCGCAGCCCCCAAAATATTTGCAAATGCTACACATTTGTGTTTTTACCAAACAAATAAAATCGTGCGTGCCATGTTTCCATAATTCAGAAAATTTCAGCAGTTCGCACAACTCGGCCGAATTCAAAATCTCTTTTGCATGCTCAACATCTGTTCGCAAGACGTTCGCAACTGTTGGCGGGTCTTCGTTGGCAACAGGTGTCAAACAGGCAATTCATTTTTTTCTCTTTTTTTTCAAATTCTATCAGCGTGATCAAGGTGTAATGGATAATGATCGACCCACAAACAGCCGACAGAAACAAATAAATGACAACCAGAAGCGATCCGGCCCGTCAAAATGTTCCACTAATATCATTTAGTTCGCACACTCGTGTGTTTCGTTAATGCACAATTGCAAATGATGAAAACAGAATATCTAGTTTTCGCCTGTGCCGTTCAATTTTATGCGTACGTTTAAGTGCGTGCAATTTTTATACCCTGTATTAAAACGGGGTAAACAAGGGTGATCGGGTTTTGTTTGAATATTTGTAACAGGTTAAAGGCGGCATCACCGATCCCATTAAGAATGTAAATTCTTATAGTCATTTTTGCCTGTCTATTTAATGCTGTCAAAGAGTATGCGAGCTAAAGTGATATAAGTATATTTTTTTAAAGTTTCGGTATACTAAATAAACGCACTTCAAAATGATTTAAAAGTACAATCCGTTTAATTAAAGACGATTAATATCGAATATTGTTTAACGTATTCAAAGTCTTTTAGTGTATTTAAGAATATACAGTTTTTTGAAAAGCAGCTTAAACATTGGACTTTGGTCACACCATTTTAGGGTTCATATTTAAATGACGGTTATCTTAAGACTGAACAAGCCATTTTGCAGGGTTTATCCTAGTCGAGCATACCCGACTAGAGCACTCCTACTTGTTTTTGTTGAAATCGCTTTGCTTTGCCACACGGAACGTGACAAAATTTTTCAAGCACCTAACAACAACAACAATAAATGCAAACACATACATTCGTATATATGTATAAGTAACACAAATGTTGTATGTACATGTGTATGTAACATGTGCATAAAATTAATAGAAAAAGTTTACAATTAAGTGCGGCCGCATGTTATATGGCCTATTTCCAGAGTCAGCAGAAGTTACAGTTAAGCCCAATCCACCCACCAATGTCCACTCATATCTGCATGTTGCAGGATAAGTGGGGCATACACATATACATATACATATGTATATGTATATGTACGCCTGCCTATGTGTATGTGAGCATTCATAGCAAATTGTCTAAAGTCATAAATGTATGCCGATATCCATTCTGCAAGCTCCAATAGGCAGCAACATAGTACGCGACACTGTTAAACTTTACCGCTGCTATACACTTTAAATGCTTTCCTGTCCCCCTCCTGCCTTGTGCCCAAGGGCCCACCCACGCGGGGCCGTTTGTCAACCGGATAAACGGACGTATTGACAATTTTTATGCAATTACACACGGCCACAAACAACAGCAACCGAATCGACGGCAATTTAAAAAATTTCGCATGCAACGAGAATATAATTGATAAGCGTCATAAAAACAAGTAAGAATGTTCAAGTCGCTAAAGCTCGACTAAGAGATTCCCTCAGAGATATATGTATGTATGTATGTACAAACAAAAACACAAAATTTTGCGCCTTAGATTCGAACCTGAGGCTATTTAAAAAGTTTACTTTATGAGCAGGAGATAAATAAAAAGGATAAATGCATGTTGAAAAATTTTAAAAATCTGTTCGTGCAGAATTAGTTTCATATTAGAAAAGCAAAGTATGTTGAACTAATTTTTTAGATATCTATGCAACGCTCATAGGATCTTAACAATCAGATTACATACGGAAAATGCTTCATCAACTCATATTGTGTTGCTGATCTACCTGTTGCAAACAATTGCATAAAACGTCTATACCCTTGTTTACCAGTTTTCAATGGGAACACAGAGTACAAAATAAAACAACAACAAAAGCTAACAATTGAATTAAAAAACCAACAAGACCCAAAACCCACAATTCAATGCTCACAATGCAAATGCATTTTTTTCCACAATTTTAAATGAATTTTACGCGAGGCCCAAAATGAGTCAGTCTCGGTTTCAGGCGCGTGGCGGGGCATGCCTGCGTGTATATTGCCGGTGGCAGTGACGTTGACTGCGACGCCAGCAGCGACGCCAGCAGCGACGCGAGCAGAGCGGCATCATAAGCATTCTGCGACTGACGGCATTTCTTAAAATGTAATCGCTGCCATGGAGGAGGGTGGGAGAGGAACTGCGGACAGACCCGTTTGCTGTGCCGTTGTTGTTGTTGTTGGCCGCATGACCAACATAAGCGGCGCGAGACATGCAAGCGTACGTTTTGCATTCGCGCGGTCGCGTCGACGCTTCTGTCACTGACCACACTCAACGGCATATTGACAGCTGTTGCGTTGTGGTTGTTGTTCATATACCCTGTACCCCTTTAAAATGTGCAAACGAGGCATAATGGCCCTGTGCGCATGTATATAGCAACTTTAAGCAGATTTCACTTCACAGACAAGCTGAGTTGATTAAGTCAAGTGCGTTTAACCCATACAGCAATCTTGGAAAGTGAAAAAAATGGAAACTTTAAAATATAGTACGGACTTTCTTTATTGTTTAAATAATACAATTTTCATTAGCATATCTCAGACAGTTTAAGAGCTAGCCTATATTTCCGTATAGATTATGGTATATGTGTTTTACGGTAAACCCACAACTACGGACAGGGTATTTACAAGTCGTTCACTGAGCCCTACAACACTCGTGTTGTTGTTTTCACAGCTTTGCGAATATGATGAATGGCAATGGCCGCTGTCCGAAGCGCCAAATACAAATAGAAGATCGCGTTGAAAACGCGTGGAAAGTTTTATTGCGTACTTTGAAGCGTCCACGATAAGTGGCAGACGTCAGAGACATATCCTTATCACATCTAAGACATTAAATTTGAATAAATACCAAAGCATACAAAACAACGCCCAAATATACTTACGTGCACATATAAATTAATAACGCTGATTAGCGAATGTGGGACAGAAGATTATGCTGATTAAGTGCTTTTACATGCTAATGCGTGTGCAGCATAAAAATTGCCCACAAATTACCCGCAAATCAGTCGAAGTGCGACCCGCAGCAATAGAACACTACTTGCCCGCCCATCCACCCACTGCTGTTCCCTGTTATCGCACCTTGACGTGGCCACATGTGAATTTAATTAAATTTGTATGTAGATGGATTTTCAATCAGTCCCAACTTCGCCTTCCAACCGCCCGCCCGCAAAACCAGCCGCTGTCGCCTTAGCTTATCACCCGCAAAATGCAAAACAGAGTAACCCGGACACTATCTGTGGGCCATGTCCCGTACTTGTAGCTATACCCTGTGGCTATGTTTGTGGGTGTGTGCGACATTTTAAACAGCAAAACTGACATATGTTGCATTACTCGGTGTGTCGCTTGCCACTTGCCGCTTATCACAGCGCTTTCCGTTGTACACACTCACCGGGAATAGCAAAAACAATGGCAACAACTACGCATAAGCCTTACACATTGGCACAGTTTCTGGGTTGGAGGCTTGTTGGCAACAAAAGTGCGGGCAGGTGAAAAGCGGGCTGCTCAAATGGCATCCCATAAAAACGTTGACAAAAAATTAACATAGCCATAAAAACAAATTCGCAAATTGAGACAAAAAAAAAACCAAGTTAATGAAGGGCGTGCCTGACTAAAGTATACCCAGCAACATGTTGCCTAAAAATACATTTAAATTTCCTATCAAGTACACAAAACATTAAAGAACGGATGTTGTTTTTCACACACTTGTTGAGCGTATGAATGTGAGAACAAGGCAAATGAATCAACAAATATATGTAGCTAAATCAACTTATTTATTCTTTTACAATTAACAAAGAATAGTTTTGATTAATGCGACTTGACAACCATTCCGTTTAATAATTTTGCTCAGAACCATCATACCTTTCTTTACCTATTATTTGTCATATTCGTGATATGCTTTTATACTCAGTAAAAATTAGATTTTCCAACGATTGTAGCAAGTTGGGACCAACATAATTTTAATGCTTTGTTTATATGTTATTCCAATATTGTATTATGAAATACTGATTCGATCCAGTCGAATTTGACATCTAGAGTACCTGTCACAAAGCTTAATTACCATTTAGAGAAACACAAGATTGTATATCTTAACGAGCAGACAGTCATATCAACTGGATGGTTTATATTGATCAGAAATAACTTTTGGTTATTTTTATATAAAATATTTGCAATAAAAGCTCTCATCTAAAGTTCTTTTTAAAGTTGATCTTACCCACTAGGCACATTCAACAATTCTAGGGTAACAATGAAGAAACATCAGCGGGTGGGTTAGGCGCAGTTTTCTGCTTTAAAACAACAACCACATTAGTGGGTCTAAACTTTTATTGCAAAGTCGCTAAATGGCTTTAATGTTAGTCACATTTCTCCTTATCAACTGAAGTTGGCAAGCGACGCATTTGATGTTCATTAACATTACAAAAAGAAAGGAAAAACCAAAACGAAACGAAACGAAACGAAACGAAAAGAAATTAAATGAAATAAAATTGTTGCGTATTATTTCTGGCCAGTGCGAATGTGTTTTGTGGTCATAATTTATGGGGAGGTCTTCTACGCCTAATGTCCCAAAAAAAATAGGAAACCACAGCTAAAATGGCAAAAATTACCAGAGATTCTGTGCGGTTGGCATGGGAAGGCTGTGGCCTTTTATTGGGCCATACCCCCCACTAGGTTAGATTGGCACTTGTGGGTGTGTGTAAGTGTGTATGTGTGTGTGTGTGTACTTGTGTTTTACGGCCTGCCATTTAATGGCAGAAACTGAGATTCACATGCGCCGTGCCATGTGCAGCCGAATAGTCAAATTAAGATCTTAAGCTGGCTAACAACTCAGACAGCGAATTTAATGCCCGATTAACCCGCTTCGCGTTTTGCAATAAGTCTTTAAGAAGCTCAACTAAAGTATACATATATCACGTGTGTATGTATGTGTGTGTGTGTGAACGGAAGTAAACAAAAGTGGATGCCGTTCATTGGAGTGAAGAGGTCAGGTTATCCGCAAATAAGCCCGCAATTAGCTAAAGAAAACTTTGGAAAACTTTTGGCTGTTAAACTTTTCTGCTATCTGCTCACTTGCAGGTTTTTTAATAAGCTTGCCAAAAGATTGGAAAGCTTTAACTTATCGTCCGGTACAATTGATTGATCATTTCGTTATCCGAAAGACAAAGGCAAAGCGACAGCTGCTTTTTATGATTTACCAATCGTAAATAAGGTCTATTCACCTTGTTTACCAAAGCCTATCTGCAATTGCGTTCGGCTGATTTTATGAAGCGTCTTTCAAACCGCCCGCCCTGCGGCATTTCTTATGAAAGGACACATGTCCCGCAGATAAACTCAAGTGCACCGCAATTTAAATGCAATTTGTGACAGTTTCGCTTTAGCGCGACTTTCAAGTGACACGCACGCAGTGGGCGCCAGTGCGGTGGGCAGGGATCTGTGTGTGGGTTCAGGGATGAAGTTTTGCTGGCAACGAGTTGTCGACCCGCTTCAAGAATAAGTCAAGACATAGTTGCACAAAAGAATTTCTTTTTAATATCTCGTGCAAAATGCGCAGCAGCAACGAACAACATAAAAAAGAAAAATGAAATAAAAGCAAAACCCATAAACAGAACTTGGCAAATACAAGACATAAATCTCTCTCTGAAAAACACTCAATTTGATGCTTTAAAAAAGACGCATAAAGAGCTTGATTGGCGTATTATTATATATTTTTTCACACGAATTACAAAATTTGAGAAACTTTAGGACAAGTCATTGACAAGCGACGGCAAGGTATGGGAAAATTCTTTATCTAGACCCAACGCCAACAAAGGCAGTGCTGACAAGTTGTGTGAAAGATGCTGAAAGGACGACAGGGCGTATACGCAATGTGTGCGTCACGTGCGTCAAACTTTGAGCCCAGGGCCTTTGAAATTGATTTTGAAGTAATGAATGTGTTGGGCGCCTGACGCCCATAGATACTGAAAGAAAACAGTTCCCTCTGCTCGTGATTAATGACCAACGACAATGTCTTTCTCTTATTTACTGGGTTTGTCTTTCGTCTTTATTGTTGTGCGCCCCCCCTACAGGAAGGCGATGTGGTAGGCACCCCGGCCGTAGGGCGAGCTGCCACGCGTCTCCAGGAAATAAATGCCATCTATTGCCTTATCACCCATACGCCGCGTGGACCAACGACAAGTCCTTGCACTCATGTCCTCCACCGAACTGCATTGGGCACTAACGAAGTCGTTCGCTGGCGACCACATTTCAGCGGCCAGATACAAAGCTCGTACATGCGAACAATCATCCGGATCTGGGGTCGCATTGCAGCCTGGCTGCTGTTGTCCACCATTAGGATAATAGTCCGCATCGCCCAGTCGCTCCATGGTGCCTAGTCCAAGGCCATTGGTGTGCACAGTCTCCACGAAGAGCGCATCCTGTTGTGAAAGGCGATACTCGATTGCATCGCTGTTGTCGCTTGGATCCAGTGCTGTGATTCGCGGCAACTGGTCGCCCAGCTCCAGCTGCACTTGGTCTGCCACGGCACCGGCCAAATGTGCTCCCTCGCCAAAGCCCACCAGTTGCTGTCTACTCAGTGAGACATCGAACTGGCGGTGCAGCAGAACCACCAGACTACTCACACTCTCCACAATCTCGGACTCGACGCTCGGCGTTGCAGCCAAGTCGACGGCAAAGACATTGCAAGGTTCTCTTTCGAGCAGCGCCGTTGCCAATATTAAGTGCTCTGAGCTATTTCCTTTTAGGCGCGGAATGGACACTCTGTGAACGTAATAAGCTGTCAGGCTGGAATCCGATTAAGTTTCGCTTTAACATGACTCACACAATGGGCTCTAGAGCGAAGAAGGAGGAGCGCAGCAGCGATTCCACGTCCGGTTCGATACGTTGCGGAGTGTTTCCATTGCGGCGTGTATAAAGCAGGTACTCCGTTGCATCAGCGGCTGGAAAACGTGTGTTCTGCTTAAGACCCTGATATGCGTGATGTGGGAGCAGCTTACTCACCAGCAGCCAACAAAAGGCAGCCAATTATTACCTCGTTGAAACGCATTTGAAAAGAAACTAAATATCTGGCATTCCGCGAATTGTTGCAGGCGTTCACTGTAACGGCGATAGCTGATGATTAGATTATCATGCGGCATCGATAAGCGATCGTTATCAGAATATTTCGACTGCGCATGAACAGACAGGTAGCTCAGTTAATGGCATCTCGTTTGCACACCTGCTTGTGATTTATGGCTCAAGTTGTCGTTTTGTCAAATTAATCAGCATTGCAATGCAGTGGCTGACTTTTGCCCCACTCACGTTTGCCCCACTGACAGTGCTGCAACAAATTGCATTAAATTGCTTGACAGTTCAACTTGAAGTCATGTCGGATTCAGCTGCGATTCAGTTGCTTGGTTACACAGCACTTTAGTCGTTGTTAGTCGTTCGCTCACTGACAGCTCTACCTGTAATTGCTTTAAATGGGGCCGCAGCTGCCTCTTGGCGTTGCATCAATGTCAGTTATGGGCACTGAGCAGCAGCGATTAGCAGACACTCCCGCACAGACACTCCCATCGAGGATATTGGCTAACAGTTCATGGTCAAGTCGTTTAATTAGACCTAGAGCTCTCTCTCTCTCGACGTCGAGAAACCGTTAACAATGCAAATAAATCGCTTGCGAAATTGTCTGTCAAGTACACGCTGCGCTGCCAAGCGTTCCACAATTAACCAAACACCATGGATCTAACTAACGCCCATTTAACACCCGCCCACAAATACACAAACACACAAACACTCTCCTTGCCGGCTCAGTGGGCACGTCAAGCGATTCGAGACTCACGCTAGATTTATGGACAAGCGCCTGTTATTAAATGATGCCGACAGCGGCCCATTTATAACGGGGCTTAACACGGTGCCAAAGACCGAAGGAGGCCAGGACAATCTACAGTCTGTACGCAAAAAGATACATGGAACCCAGCTTATAAATAGGTTATGTAAATTTGCACATATGTCTATCGGGGAATTTTTGCGATTGAAGCGATTTTAAAATGACTTGTTTTTATATAGCTCCTGTTTCTGACAGCCATATATATTATGCGGTTTTTGCTTGTGTCCTGCGTGGCCTACAACTTTCTATAGGGGTCGGTATGTTAAAGGAGCGGTTGAAAGACAGTTTAAATTGTGTTTTATTTATATGCGCATTTTTACTGTTCAAATTGTAATTGGAATTTATGTGATGTTCTCCTCTTTGTTTATTTTACTCGTTTAACAAAGTGAACAAATTATATTTGCTTTGTGCAATTTACTTCTCGGTGTCCGTTTATTTGTCCGACTGGTCAACCACATTTGTTTGCTACTGTTTAAACTAGAGAATGAAAATTTAAAATGTATACTCTCTTCAAAAGAGTTGTTTAGGTTTCCTTTTAGTTTTAAAACTTGAGTATTGAAATGTTGCAGACGGATGACCCATTAACAGTATTTAATATATTTAACAATAATATTGGTTTCATGCAATTGTATAAAAGAAGGAGAGGGTGAAATCTTCGACCTATAATATTTATATATTCTTAATCGGGATGATAAGTCAGATAAATTTAGACCTATCTCTCTGTTCGGCTCCTCTTCAAACTATAGATTTTTGATTTCTGATATCACCTAATTAAAAGACAAAAAGTAATTTGCGTATAGGTTGATTTAAAATTTGTTAACCATTTTTCTCATCATACATCGTGCTATAAATACAGCCACAAACTAAGAATTAATTGAAAAATATTATACATATTTCAATTTTCAATTTT
Source organism: Drosophila lacertosa (assembly GCA_004143845.1). Classification (NCBI taxonomy): domain Eukaryota; kingdom Metazoa; phylum Arthropoda; class Insecta; order Diptera; family Drosophilidae; genus Drosophila; species Drosophila lacertosa. The sequence continues at coordinate 82,381 of SCDZ01000378.1, forward strand.
AAATTATTTTCGATGTCATTTACTATTTTATTATTATTAATAAAAATCGATATTAAAAAATGGGTTTCTAGTCATATCTCGGACACTATTAAAACTAGAACCATTAAATTTTCGCTTTTAGGGAAATGCTTTTAGTTTAGAATTTGTTAATTAAGTTACTCTGCATAGTGCACGTATTTGTGTGTGTGTGTGTGTGGGTGTGTGAATACAATGGAAAAAGGTTACAGGAAAATTCCTAGTTGGGCTAGGGCAGCATTGTGAAACAACTGATGTGCAAAGTGAATATTTTGCAGCTGCATTCTCGCAACCCAAAAGCCAAACGCTGTCAAAAGCATGATGTGACAGACAGCAAGTGTTTGTGTATGCGTGTGTGTGCGGGTGTGATGTGTGTGCTTGCGTGTTTGCGAGTGATAGAGTGGCATCATAATAAGCCAAGTGAAAGAAATGTAGCATACCCTACGGGCGGATACAGCCAATCAAAGCTGATGAAAGCGGCGGGTGGCCGAGTCCGATCAAAGGGACGTCCAATATGCCGCGTGTGCAAATTTTCAAGTGTTTGTATGCGATTGAATGTAATAAATTACTGTAAGTTCGAAGGTTTTGTCAATATCACGCATACGCACCCTCAAACACAAACTGAACGTCCAAAATTGCTGCAAAAAGGGCGTGTGAAAAGAGCAATCAGAAATGTTTCAAAGTCTCAGGCCAAACAAAGACATTTTGTATGTTTGTTGGGGTTGGGTATCAGTGGCTAACACATAGATTTTACCACATGTTGAAATCATTTTTGATGTGCGGCAATTTCTCATAAAAATTTCATTTGATGTGGCTTACGAGAGCTGAAGTCAGAACTTCAACACGTATGAAATCAATTAGTTATTTGCTTCATGTGGGATATAGGATACTCCTTGAAGTGTATTAGATTATTGCACCCAACTATATCTTTTTTACGAGTAGTCTCTTTTCTAATTAAGCTTTATATATAATGAACACTTAATTACTTGTTTTACGTGCCCGCTGTTGTGTGTGTCGTAAAATAAGATGCAAGTATAAGATGCAAGAAAATAATAGTGATGATGTCTTCACACAGAAAGAACTGAGGGTAGGCGAAAAGGACCTGCTATCGAGTGAATGTAATTGACAGCTGAAGGGCGAAGGAAGCTGTTGCCACAGCTGAAAGTCCAACAAAAATGTTGCAACACGCCAAAGGACCAGCTACTACTGCTACCACTACAGCTTTTCAATTCCAATTAATTTAAACGAAGCGACAAACATCCTCACCGAACTAAACACTGACTGAAGCCAATATTCCCGCAACCCTCGTGGCGCGTAATGAGTATACCCCGTACCCATACCCGTACCTTTCTCCAGTGCGCCGCTCCAAACAGTCAACATCCTCTACGCTATTCGGGGCTGCTGTTTTTGCTGCTCTGTCTCTACGAGACGAGTTTTTGCTATGCGGAGGTCTTTGCATTGGGCTATCTTACGGGCTCGCAACGTCGACCGGGTAATCTCGACTATCAGCGACCCGGCATCACCATTTCGGGCGCCATCTCGCTTGCCGTCGAGCAGGTAAACGCCGGCAGGCTGAGCGTCCTGGGTCACTCGCTCGAGTTCGTTGTGGCCGAAACCTATGGAGACGAAGTCGCCAGCATACGTCAAACGGCCGCGTTGTGGACGCAGCAGGTCGCCGCTTACATTGGGCCGCAGGAGACTTGTGTTCATGAGGGTCGCATGGCGGCCGCTTTTAACCTTCCTATGATATCCTATGTAGGCATTACTCCTTAAGCTACAGACCAGTTACTTTTTTTATTAATATCTTGCTACTCCCGACAGTACTGCACTCATCGAGATCCCTCGAACAAACAGGATTTTCCCACATTCGCAAGAACTCGTCCGCCGGACACACAAATCTCCAAGTCGGTGGTTGCACTTCTTCTAGCCTTTAACTGGACGCAAGTAAGTTTCCTCTACCTCGACGATGCCAGCAGTCAGTATCAAGCCGTTGCGGAGACCATTCTCAGCACTCTGAGTGGCGCTGGTGTTGATGTTCGCGACATTCGCACTTGGAACACTATTTACCACCACGGATTTATGGCCAATCCGTTTGACGCGCTGGTGGAAGATACCCATGCGAATACACGCAGTAAGACAGGACATTCACAGACCCCAATATATAACCCTGATCTTTCTCTTTCCTAGTCTACTTAATTCTGGGTCACTACTATGAGCACGTAGGTCTCATGCTCAGCCTTCAGCAGAGAGGTTTACTTTCTCGTGGCGATTATTTTGTGGTGGGCATCGATATCGAGCAGTATGAGCCGGCCAAGCCAGAGAAATATCTGCGTGGTCTGCTGCTGGAGAAGGTGGATCCACTGGCGGCACAGGCCTTCCAGTCCTATCTGGGCATCGTGCCCACTGCGCCCATTTCCTTCGCAACGTTCGCCAATGAGGTGAGCCAATTTGCTTGCTGATTGATCTAAGGCATTCGTTAAAGTAAATGTTGTTTGTATTTTGCCTGCTGTTCTCTATGTAGGTCAACAAATACATGGAACGACCGCCATTCAATTTTCCTAATCCATTGGGTCTCTTCGGTGGAGCAAAGCAGGTTAGTATGAAGCATCCCCATTTAGCCCGATTTCCATTCACATGTTTGCACTTGAATTCGTCGCAAGATAAGCGCTGAGGCAGCCTATCTCTACGATGCCGTTCATCTCTATGCCAATGCCCTGCTGGCTGTCTTAGACTCCGGTGGCAGGCCAAGGAATGGCAGCCAAATTGTGGCGGCCATCAAAGGCTCGCGCTATTTAAGCGCCATGGGGTAAGTATCCCACGCACGCGAATGAATCCACTTAGATGCTATCTCTTTTCTCGTTACTAACCACACACACACACACACACACACACAGATACCATGTGTACATCGATGAGAACGGGGACGCTGCCGGCAACTATACAGTATTAGCGAGAGGAACACTCCAAAACAGCCGCAATCGAACGGTATTGGGTCTACTACCCGCTGGCACCTTCAACCCAAGGGGCAGTAATAGCAGCAGCGAGGCTCTGCCAGTAAGTAATCCTGTATTTTGCTCATTCACGTTTATTATAAAAGCTACTCTTGCATTTTAACGCTTGCCCCCCAGCAGCAGGTAAGCGCTTCGGCATAGCGAACAGAAATATAATCTCCTTGTCCATCTCCTGCAATTAAAAGTCTCTTTATTACTATATCACTGCAGGATCTGAAATTGTACCACAACATTGACTGGGTGGGTGGCGTTCGTCCTGCGGCAGCTCCACGCTGCGGTTTCGCTGGCGAGAAGTGCGTCAGTAAGTTATTAACCGAAGCCTGTCAGTCACAAGCAGCCATTTAAATACAAGCAATCATTAAATTTTAGATTATACTGGCGAAATATCGGCAGGCATCGCTGGAGGTGCTTTGCTTCTGCTGGGCCTCGTGTCCTTGGTGCTCTATCGCAACTGGCGCTATGAACAGGAGTTGGACAGTCTGCTGTGGAAGATTGACTTTCGTGAAGTTCAGGTCCACGACAACGAGCGGGAGCAGCAGAGCCAAAAGCCAACTCGAGTAAGTCGCAGAAGAGGCAGGTTTAATTCAATGCATATCGATTGCACCAACCCCACAACAATGACAGTTAAGTTTTTTAAACGCACAGTAACATCACATTTTTTATTGGAATTCAAGAAATATTATAATTTTGCATCTGAGTTAACCTAAAGGAATCCTTAGTATATTCTATATAAAGTCCTTCCACTTACTCCAATCGCATTAGCTGTCTAAGCATCTTTTCTACCCATTGCCACATCGTCTATTCTTGTAGTCAACCCACCCGTTAATCCGCACAAGCCAGGTTAGTTTGAGCTCCAATCCTGATGCAGATTTTCGCTACACGACCATCTTCACACCCATCGGACTGTACAAGGGTCAATTGTATGCTATCAAGAAAGTGCGCAAGAAGAGCGTTGATATCACAAGGGAAATGAAGAAAGAACTGAAGCTGGTAAGCTCCACTGTCACCGGATTTTGGTAGGCCTAACTTCTGTCACTTGCCAACTTCACAGCTAAGGGATGCCCGACACGACAACGTCTGTGCATTTATCGGCGCCTGTACGGAACCACCCAACATCTGCATCATCAGTGAATATTGCACTCGTGGCAGCCTTAAGGTCGGTGGTTTTATTTTACCGAGCTATTCGCGAGACTAACCCACCCTTATTTATATAGGACATTCTGGAGAACGAGGACGTCAAACTGGACAACATGTTCATTGCCTCCATGGTGGCGGATATTATTCGCGTGAGTGCTGCTGTGTAACATTATACTAATGGCATCCCCCTCCTACAGATTGTGCGTATCTGACCTACCCACTCCCTTTTTGACTTCCGCAGGGCGTCATCTACTTACACGAGTCACCCATCCGCTTCCACGGCTCGCTGTGCACGTCCAATTGCCTGGTCGACTCGCGTTGGGTGGTTAAGTTGACGGACTTTGGTTTGTTTGCTTTTAAGCAGGGCATCGAGGACAACTCCACGGATTTGCAGCACATGTCGGCAAAATGTCTCAGTAAGTTACTGGCCAGCACCTAAGGTCTGAAATGGTAATCCATTTTCTTCCAGAACTTCTGTATCGAGCGCCTGAGCTTCTAAGGCAGGGTCCCTCCTCAATGGTAATGGGCACACAGCGCGGAGATGCCTACTCCTTTGCCATAATACTTTACGAGATGCACGTACGTCGTGGCCCATTTGGGGAGACAGGCCTGACACCCATGCAGTGCCTGCAAAAGGTCATGCAGCCGCAGGATCAAGTGCATCCCTATAGACCCTCGCTGCAGCCACTCGAGACAGCCTTCGACTGCGTCAGCGAATGTTTGCGCGAGTGCTGGGCCGAACGCCCAGAAGATCGGCCGGAGTTCAAGACAATACGCACCAAGCTTAGGCCGCTGCGCAAGGGCATGAGACCCAATATCTTTGACAACATGATGGCCATGATGGAAAAGTATGCCAACAACTTGGAGGCACTTGTCGACGATCGCACGGATCAGTTGCAGGAGGAAAAGAAGAAGACTGACGCTCTGCTGCACGAGATGCTGCCGCGTTGCGTGGCCGATCAGCTGAAGAAGGGTCACAAAGTGGACCCCGAGCACTACGAACAAGTCACTATATATTTTAGCGACATTGTTGGTTTCACGGCCATGTCAGCGGAGAGTTCGCCCCTTCAAGTGGTGGACTTCCTCAATGATCTGTACACCTGCTTCGATTCCATCATAGGTCATTACGATGTCTACAAAGTATGCTGCAAGCTAGACATTAAATAAAGTGTCTTCTTAAATTTGAAAACCCTTTTCCTCCGACAGGTTGAAACCATTGGCGATGCCTACATGGTCGTGTCTGGTCTGCCTCTGCGTAATGGTGATCTGCACGCTGCCGAGATTGCCACCATGTCGCTGCACCTACTAAGCGCTGTATCTGAGTTCAAGATTCGCCACCGACCCACAAATCGGCTACTACTTCGCATCGGCATTCACTCTGGTCCAGTTTGTGCCGGCGTCGTGGGTCTGAAGATGCCGCGCTATTGCCTCTTTGGAGACACGGTCAACACGGCGTCGCGCATGGAGTCAAGTGGCGTCCCATTGAAGATCCACTGCAGCTGGCAGTGCCGACAGCTGCTGGAACGACTGGGCGGCTATCATTGCCAGGAACGCGGCATCATCTCAATGAAGGGCAAGGGCGAGCAAAGGACATACTGGCTAACGGGCGAGGATGAGGAGGCTCGTGTCCGGCGCACTTACGAGCGTTCGCAACGTCGCGGCTCGCGAGCACTCAACAAATTTATTCAGGGCACCATCAAACAGGCCCAGGAGCAGGCTAACGACTGTGGAATACGTTCCTCGCTCAAGCAGAAGACCCTGCCACGTAACTCACTGACACGATCCTCGAGTCTTGAGTCGCCCAAGAAGCTGCGTTTTGCAGCTGGAAATCTCTTGGAGCATCATCGCTATCACAGGTCTGTTTATTGGGTGTATATTGTCAGAGTGATAATCTAAGCGTTTTGTTTCCAGTGATGAGGCCTTGCTGGAGGTGGACTCTTATACTGGTCTGCGCCGTTCCTCAGGCGGCTCAACGCACTCACGCTACGAGGAGTCAACTTTATCCTGCCAAAGCATCGAACACAACGAGGGACTGCATCAAAAGCGGCGACCCTTCTCTTATCCCACGGCAAATACGCCCCTACTAATGAATCACGTTGATGTCTAAAATGGGAGAATAACCCTAATGTAGTAGATTTCTTCTTGTCAGTATATTTAGCCAAGTATTATTGTGGTGTTCAGCGCTTTTTGTCAGTTGTGCTTTAAGTGTTTTCAGAGGGTGCATAATGCCCTTGCTCTTGATTATGTGACATACTCAAGAAGCTCCTGCGCCTACAAGTGAACAGTGTATAACGTCCGTTGGATGGATCCAATGTTATATGTGCAATCTGTAGTATCAGCATATTGTGAGAGTGATTATGAATCTAGTCGGTGTATACAAATTCAAATACGCTAGTTTAGCAGTAGCATAATCTTAGATCTAATCAAATAAAGAAATCGCTTAGTAAAAATTACGCATACGCAACGTTTTACGCGTACATAGAAAAGAAATCGAAAACTCTTTCGTTTTGGTTTTCTTTAGCTTTTATTTCAAATTTTTGTGTTGTCTTGTAGACACATTTGCTATTAGTATATTGTTAATTTTCAAACTTAACGTTTTTTGTATGTATTCGAGTTTATAACCAATTTGTGCATTTTTTTGTTTTTGGGCATTTTACATTAAGGCCCTTAACATAGAATTCTTACTAACTCTAAACTTTTGCGAAAGCCAGCTTGAAAAAAAATTTAAATTTTAAATTTTAAATTGCTTGTATATAAGTACACGTATTTTATAATACGTAATCTCTAATAGGGAATATCAATTTGATTGCTTTGTTTGAACTTAGTTTAGCTATAGTTTAGATATATGTATGTGTTTATATGTATATGTATTTGTGTTAGTTTTCATTTCATTTTATTTTGTTGATAAGCCACAAGCTTTAAAGCGCACTTCATGCATAACATGTAAAATGGTAATATTCTTATTACGTAATTTCAAAAACTTTTCTTTTTTGTCTTAAACATATTTAAACCGCCTTTGTGTTTGTGTTTATGTTTATGTTTATGTGTGTGTGCGTTTCTGGTGGTAGCTTTATAAACTTCGTTTATACAAATCTACACAATTTAACAAATTACTAAATAACAATCGCATATTCCATTCTATGCCCGAATGTACTTATTTATGTATATAATGCTTTGATTTTTTTTGGTTTTTCCTATCAAAATGCTTGCAACAACAATCTACTCAAAATATGCAATTAAAGTTTGTCATATATATATATGTATATAAATATGTGTATAAGAACAATGCCCATCGTCTCTATATATAATATATAATATATAATATATAATATATAATATATAATGTAGTTCACGATTATTGTTCGTCTGCCAAAAGCATTTGCAGGCAACTCCATTCGGTACAAAACTAACAAATAGAGCAGTGCGTTCAGTTTTATTTCTTTTTTTTTCGGCACTGATAACAAATTTCTTTTATAAATATAAATACATATATATATTTACGTAAATTCGCAACATATATATATCTGTAAATATATATGTATGTATGTATATGTCAGTATTTGTTAAATGCGTCTCTGAAAAAAAATAGTGTGTCAACAATTTTAATAACGTTTAAAGTTGTCTCTTCTTTGATTTTTGATTAATTGGCTCGATCGACGAATGCTCTACGAAACATTTGTCAACAAATCTAAGCTAAAGCCAGAGATTTCCATTTTGTTTTTTTTTTTTGTTTTCCAATAGTATTGAGTTAAGAACGCGATTATTAACAATTCATGGACGAAAATTGTGGGAAAGAGAACTCTTTGGCTCCTTTCGATTGCCGTTCATAATAATAAATGATTTATCCAATACGCTCTTGATTCCAGTGGGCTTAATATGATCTACTTGAGAGTGCTCAATTATAACTGCCACTTGAATAATATTAAAATAGTTTAAAGTCAACTAGCATTAGACAAATTTGCTTGTGCAACAAATAAAGCCTTTTACTGAACATGTAAAATAAACTTGGTCTGCAAATGGTTTAAAAGAACTTTCCAAAAGATCCTTTAAACAAACCGACTGAATTAAAGTAGTTTCATTTATCATTGCACAGCTTTTGAATAACCCTTTTTGCACTAGAGCAATCAATTAATTTCTTTAGGTTCGCCGGAACCCTATTTATATGGATTGTGTTCTAAGTGGCATAGGTGGAACGCGCGTGTTGCAAGTGCGTGCAAATAGATTTGCTGATCAGATTACACATCAGTTGAGGTCTGCATGTCCTGGATAAGAATAGTTCGGGCCAGCATTTGCTGAAGCTAGAACTTCATCTGGGCTTTTTGGCCAGGCTGGTCGATCTGGAAGTAAAACTAAAAGCTAAACCATGTTCATATTAAAAGGCAATGCCAACCTTTTGATCCCATGCCGTGGACTGGAAGGAGGTGTGTGGCAAGGTGAAGGCGGCGCCGACCCGCCCGACGAACCACGCGACGACGCAATCGATAAAGTTGAAGCACGCGGCGCCGAGCAACCCAAATAGATGGCTGATCCCTTGTCGATCTCGCGCAGATCAACCCGTGATCCGTGGACTGAGGAGGGCACCGATCCTGCCAGCAAAACAAAACCGCATTTGACAGCTTATTAGAACAAAACCAAGCTTATGCTATTTACCCGTATAGGCATGCAGACCCGCCGGACTGCTGCGCGGGCGCACGCCCAAACCGCTAACCGTGCTGGCGCTGCGCTGCAGCTGTGGACTTCCATTGCTCTCCTGGGCTGTCGGTTCCCGGTGACTGCCGCTCACCGAGTTCACCCGGCCGCCGGACTTGTAGCTTTGCCGCGACGGTGAACGTTGGAGCTGATGATGATAATAGCGCTGCTGCTGCTGCTGCTGTTGTTGCTGCTGCTGATGATGTTGTCGCTGCTCGCGCCGGGCGTCCTCGATGGCCGCTGCGTACTCGGCAGCCTCGCTGGACGTGGTGGGCACCGCAGTTGACGTTGGATAGGCGATTTCATCTTCGGGTATGCGTTCGTTTCCAACCGAGCGACGCTGCAGTGGCGAGTGCTTGGGCGATGTGGGGCACGATTGGGCGGCTGCCACAACGCTGGCGGCAGCGCTGCCAACGCTTAGAGTGCTTGTGGATGTGTTGGTGTTGGTGGCATTGGAGGACTGGGCGCGCATACGGGACTGTGTGGATGCGGTCGAAGGACGTCGGCGAAAAAGGCCTTTGCTGGGATCCATGTTGCAGACGCCTAGCGGAAACAATTACGAAAAGAAGCGATAGAAAGCTCAGTTATAAAAAGGTTGATGAAACATTTTATTATTGCTCTACTAAAATATATTGCAAAAATTAGCGCTTGGCCGCCGGTTTCTGGCGGATCCGCTTCTCCGTCGCCGGGAGAGGAGGCGGCTGGGCAAGAACACGGTTGCGTTGTTCCTCTTCGAACTTCTTGGCCAGTCGCTTCATGTGGGCCGTGTAGGCGCTGTAGCGCGAATTCTCCTCGGGGTCCTCGTCCAGGTTGTTGACGAAACGACCAATGTTCGCGTTGGCATTGTAATAGACCACGTTGGGCATAAGAACCTCGCCGGAACTGCTGCTGGACAAACAATGCGATTCGTGTTCATTGTCGCTCTCAAGCTCAGACTCCAGATCCGTCACCGAGGTTTCCTCGGCATGCAATGCCTCGAAGGTTTTGTTCTTCCACTTGTCAACGATGAATCTGAGCGTGTAGGCAACATTGCGCCCAGATCCGGAGCCCCCCTGACCAACAATGGAAACGGCACCGACCGAGTAAGTGGGAAATCTCGCACCTGTCGGACACTTTTCGCCACGCGAACAGTTGCCCTCGCATATGTCCCGGTTCTGCAAAAGCTCCTGATAGTTGTCCAGCGCCAGGCCGCACTTGACCCGATCCAGCTGCTCCAGCGCTGATGATGGAAAACGTTCGCGTAGCCGACGACGCTCCTCGGATAATTTGTACTGCTCGAACTCCTGCAGCTGGGTCTGAAAGCCAGTGTTGGGATTGGCAACGGCGCGACCAGCGCGCACCACCTTTAACGCCTCCTTCCAGTTTAGGTGGGTGGCCGTCATAATGTAGGCAACGGCGACGGTCACCGATCGGGACATCCCAGCCAGGCAGTGGATTAGCACGTTACCCTCGCGCAGCCGGGCTGCGTGTATAAAGTCATTGCACACGGAAAAGTATTGTGACAAATTTTGATCGGGCGTATCCGAGGCCATCACACAAAGATAGTGTTTGTCCTGGAAGACAGAAGATTGGAGTTAGTTTGAAGCTAGCTGCTAGCAGGTTGGGGACTTGCTTACCGGCAGCAGACGCCTTGGACTGTCATGTATAGCTATGATATGAGAAATTTTGAACTTCTCTAGCTGCTGATGGTCTTTGGAGTCGCGGTAGTTGCCCACATAGAGTCCCGGCAAGACCTGTGAAACAAAGTGTAGAAGAAGAGTCCCGTCGGATAATAGTTATTCTAGTCTATACTTGTCCCATATGCCAATTCATCTTGTCGATTCTATTTAAAACTTTGCTTGCTGTAAATTTACTTGTTCTCTGTGCTCACATTTGGATTTGTTTATTTGGAAATACAAAAGGCAAGTTTGTTGTCTATTGGCTGTTGCTACAGGCAACTGAACTTGACAACTATCTCTCAGGGTCGCATAAACAGATATAATATAAATAAATGTATTTGTGGAAAACAACAACGATTAAAGTCCAATGCGGTAAAACAATTCAACTTATTCAATTTATATTTGTCTGCAGCCTGCGCTGGGTGAACTATTTGAGTATCTACTTCCGTTCTAGAATCGAGTACTAGAACTAGCGTATAGAGTTTTAGAGTCTTAGAGGAACTATAGTTTAAATCTATATTGTAGGTACTATCAATAACAAAAACTGTATTGAATGAATATTATAATTTCAGTGTATGGCTTCTTGTTATGTTATAATTTTGAGCAAGGACTGCCTTGAAAGTATGTATTTGTACATAGGGCTTACCTTGTTCATACCATTCCCCATGTTTCTTCATTTAAATGTTGCAATCACTCTCCTTCCGTAGTCAACGGGAGTGACCAAAAATGCTGAAAGTATAATAAATAAACGAGAGATTGCTTTATTTGACAAGTTCAGGGCTAAACTAAAGACCCTAACCTAACCACAGTCGATGTTCATCTGTATGTCCTTTGTGTCGGTTTGTGGCCGGTTGCCCCTTGATGAAAGTGCAAGCGGCAGCTGTTGCGACTGTCAAGGCCTCATTGTTACCTGCAGCACGAGCGGAAACACAATCAGAATTAGAAGGCAGAGGCAGCAGTTTCTGACTGCCAGAGCCTCCTTCTACACAGACGGACAGACAAACGTGGCCTAGACACAGACACAATAGAGGCACCGCATCCGTCGCGGAAGTAAACAATCCTTGAAGTCGCTGCCTTTGTTGCATCTCATTAGTGGGTTAGACACACTGTCAGACAGCTAGACAAACAGAGGAACGGACGGACAGACAGGCCAAGGCATATATTCTATTAAAGGCGGTTTGGGGGGAGCTCAGCTTATTGCGATTGAAACTGAATGCCAAAGGTTATGTTTACTACTGAGCGTTTCGTGATGCCACATTTGTTTGGCCCCCAAAAGTAGGCAACAGTTGGTTGACTGCTTGCGAACAAAAGCCTGAACAAGACAAGCCTTGACTTATGTAAGACCGAGGCTGCTCAAGGAAACAGCTGTCCCCACCACACTACGCCCACTACCCAACCCTGCCCTGCCCCATTGCCTGTGCATTTACAATTAGCATATAGCACATTTACATAAGTTTCAACTTGGAGCAATGTGCAAAAGTGGCGCTTTGTTAGCTGTCGTACCTGACAACTGTCAGCAGCTTAAGTGACTGACTGAAAGATGTTCCCCAGATAGGGCACGTATGCCGCACGTTACTTGCCATTTTAACAGCAGCCCTCAAACGAACGTCCTTCCCACCAGCTGAAGGATACTGCACGGAAATTATAAAAATTATTGCTGAGCGCTGCCATCGCAGGTAATTGATCTGACAAATGGCTGTTTAGCTTCTTTGCGGCACTGTCGACATGGTTTTCAAGAGTGCGCCTAAACTGAGCACCATCTAAAAATAGTCGACCACTAGCATCCTTTCGAGGCTAGCAGGCAGTATTCGACTCAATTGATACATGGCTATGTGTGAGTGTGTGTGAGTGTTTGTGGGTGTTTGGGTGTTTCCACAGCTTATTTATTGACTCATCCGCTGGCCAAACAGTTTTACGACCATCACATTTTCACAATTTTACATCGCATTCACTCAAACAGTTTCCAGAGAGCGTATTTGCTTTGTTTGAACTTTTATTTTTGGGCGATAGCTTCGTCCATTCAAAGGACATTAGCCAACAAACGGGACTATCCACAAGAGAATTTTGCGTTGAAATTTAATATCAATACCATTACCATCTGGAATAGGCTGATAGATAATTACCCTAGAAGTAAAATTAATTTTAAATAAATAAAGTGCGGCTGAATACTTTATTTATTTAAAATTTATTTTTTTTACGTTGCAGAGGCTTTAATAGAAACATATATTTTTGATAAGCAATCAGTTCAACATTAGTTTAAGTATGTGAAACCTTTTGTCACTATATTTTCAATATACCTGCAGAATTTCGACCCAAATTGGTCAACCGTGAGCGTTCATATAATTCCAACAGACAAGTCAAATATTAGCAATATTAAAATAATTATTGCAAAGAATGTATTTTTAAAAATATATATGTATGTATGTACATATATATGTATAGTTAAATGCACATGTCTTTTACAGGGAGTAGGAGGCATACCAAATGCCATAAAGGATATATTTAAAGCAGGACGATGAAATAAAACGATATATATATGTGTTTCTGTCTAAATAGACGCATCGATTTGGGACTCTATAATATCTTTAAACTTATAATTTTTGAAGTTAGATTTAGTTAAAGTTCCCTTCATAAAATAAACTTATAATATTAAAATCCAATATGACTTTATTTAAAATCGATAAAAGATTGTTGTTTTTTTGTATTACATCAGGGAGTCTTACTACGCAGATTATAAATACGTTTCTTTTGTACCATTCGCCATGGCTTTCTATTGATTTTAATAATTTAGTAAAATTGTACAGCTCTGCGCTTTGGTTTATACATACATAGACTTGGCGGCTCCCTTTAAATTGCGAATATTTCATTAAGATTATGACGCTGGATTTCTTATCGCGGCACATATTTCACAATTATTAGGCGCAGAAAGCGCAATGAAAAAAGTTGAATGTACAATTTTTTCATAAATTACGATTAGTTTGATTTATATTATTATGTCTAAGATAACGTTAAATTACAGTAAGCCAATAAAATGGAGCTTACATGAAAGAACCATTTATAAGCATGTACAAAATATAAATTTGTTACACCTATTACATGTGTTAATGTAAGTTGCCTTAATCAATAGATATCTGCAATGCAGAGATGCCAGATCGTGTCATTCGAGAATGGTGAGTTTTGGATTCCCTACCTTTAAACACACCATGAGAGCAAAAGCTTATGGTCAGTTTAAGGAAAGAGAGCGGTTGAGCGAATTTGCCAAAAAGCAGTCGTGATCGAAAACTAAGAACAGTAGGAAAGACCTACGCTGCTGAAAAAGTAAAGGGAGAGTGTAAAGAGCAAAGAAAGAGTGAGGGAGAGATAACAGTAAGGTGTGAAGGGAGACTTACATTTTTAACTGTCTTATTTTAAAGATTTTGTATTAATAAGAATTGCCTACAATAAATTATATTAAGCCGCATTAAAATAAATAATAATACACACACTATTTGTTCACACATTTTTTGACATAGCCTACAACAACAATATTAATTATTCAAATAATAAAAAGAGCCTTAAATTAAGTAGAGAAGTGAGTGTAAATAAAGTAGTTTCCGCCTGTGATTAATATTTTACCACATGGCTAAAAGCTTTAAATCTCAGATAATACAAATTTTAAAGTAATCATGCTTGATCCGATTACAATATGAATCCTGGCCAATAACTTCTTAAGAAGAACATGTTTTTTGTTTAAAAGATATTCATAAATGCATTTATCATAAAGTGTCTAGCATTGCGAACAGTTTGGTTGTGTGCGAAAACAAACAGAATAAAATATTTGTAACAAGAGCCGAACTGATAACTAAATCCTTTTAACTTGTTAATTCTTAATTTTCCTTACTTCGAACTTTTTAAAAACTGTATAATGACAACACAGTTCCAAGTGTTTGCCAAAACTCAAGCACTTTTAAAAAAGTGCTGCATGCCTCAATGGGCAGCCTTAATTAAATTTTGAAAATTGGCATCATGTTTGGCGCTACTAACTGGGAAAACCCATTTTGAGCTCCACGCTGGGAATTCCGTTTTCGCCACACGACAAATGTAAATTTCGTATACCCTGTACCAATTAGAGGCACAAGAGGGTATGTGTGACCAAGGCTGTAAAGGTGTGTTTATAATTTTAATTAGCAACAAGAGTTGCATTAATATAGCCTATATCAATAATAGACTATAAACAATAGAAAGTGTTGCTACCGAAAAGTAAACACAGGGTATCGCTTAGTGTGCAATGTTTGATAAGCTCCTTTTGTTTTTTATTGCTCAACTGTTTGTCACGGGTAGTTGCCAAATTTTTCACTTTACTAATTGGCAAGGCAAAATAAGACAAACTGAAAAGAAAACATTTACAGGCTTGTTTTTACCATTTTATAAGTATTAATATTTAGCACGTTAAGCTACTGTTATTAATATTACTATTATTGTATTTAGAAACGTAAATGTTTATTATTATTATTCATTTTACTATTTTTATTTTAATTGTCGTGTCAATTTTATGTCAAATGAATATTAGCCTGCATAAATTATCAGAGCTCGTGTCCTTGCTGCCCAGTCAATTATTGTAAAAAACAAGGCGCCCTTGGCGTGCTGCGAGGTTACGGCTTCAACTCCGGCTCCGGCTCCGGCTACGGCTACGGATAGAACAGCCTGGCACTGACAGACCCCCGCGGGCAGTCAATTATATCGCTTAGACATTTTACATTAGCAATAAATATAAATATACAGGCAAGCAGCAGCAAATGGCACACCTATTACACACACACACACACACACATGATGGGAAAATGACAGTGTTGCACTTCTAATGGGTAAGCGCTTTATGATTGCCAGTGACTTGAATGAAATAAAAAGGACATGGTTCCTGGCGAGACTTTGTCTCTGACTCAGCTTTCAATTGTTTACCCGCAGCTCAACAAACTAATAAATGCCAGCTTCTTAGGCCTATGAGCCGTAAAAAAGGATACACAATCGCACACACACACACACACACACACACACACTTATGTAAGCTTGAGTGCGGCGGATTAGGTTAGGATTAGTTTTCCGCTGCTGGTGGAAAGCAAACAAAAAATGCTGGGTATAACCTGGATATGGGCATGGGAACCAGCAACTAGCGCCGCTTTGTCTGAGGCATGCCAAATGTCAAGATAAGTCAATGGACTGGAGAAGGATAAAAAATATAAGCGGAGCCGATAAGTCGCCGAGCCGACAGCCGGAATCCTCCACGTGCTGCTATAAAATAGTTTATTAGCATACAAGCGAAGGCAATCAGAACAATACACACAGAGGGATGTACAGAAAGGATGTGCTGACTTCACAGCTTCTTCGCAGGATTCATTACTATGCCAACGGCGGTCGGGCAGAGTTATGTAAACATTTGCATCTCCTAAACAAACGCAAAAATGTGCGAGTGAAGCAATTCAAAATGCTGACCAGCAGCTGCGCTGATAAGGATGCGGCAGAATCAGGCGCAGGTCAACACTTTGTGGGTTTAGAGTTTGCCACGGGCTTTACAAAGCTTTGGGCAAGCACCCCCAAGTTAATTAACTGCATTCTTTTGCCATGTTCCACGAAGGGGGAACACGCAGAAGGACAACGCAACGTTTTGCGGTAGGCTTTCGAAGGTCATCGAGACAAGGGAGGAATGAGGGGCTTATATGAAGGTTACCAGCAATAAAATGAAATGAGATCTCTGCAAGTTTTAGTTAATAAACGCTTTCCAGTGCCACAGCTTAATTTTAATAAATCATTTTTAAGGCCGCATGTGTGTCGAAAATTCTGCACAGCATCCTAATTTGGTTTTGCATATGAAAACAACGATGTCAACGATGCCAACACATATTTCATATTTTTCTTGCACTTTGTGCGCAACTTGGGAAATTATGTGAAACTAATTTAAACTCACTTTTTAGGCCCCGTACCTATTAAAAAATTTATAAAAAGGGTATGTTGATGCTGTATTAAAAATTGAAATAGGCAGAAAGTGACAGTGTCTGACCGTTTTGACCTTTTTATTATTTGTCAGCATCAAAAGAACAGTTGATTTAGCCTGCCTGTCTTAGCGGCTAAAACGGTGAAGTTTTTACTATCAACCGTATAAGTAATCCTGAAAACTGCACGAGCAATAGAAGAAAACTAAATTTAGACATAGAAAATCCAAAATAAAAAGTTTTATACAAATCAAAATAATATCACTAAAGTTTTAAGCAGCGATGACAGAGTATTCACTCGTCGGCTACTCCCAACTCGACTGCGTTCTCTTATTTAACCTTGCTTGTACAAAGGCATTTAGGCAAACTTTCTTTTGTAAATATTATATGATTTCTTTTCTTACGTTATTATAGTAACTAAGTTTTTTGTTAAATATAAATATAAACTGAAAAAGTAAATATATAATATTTATATTAAATATACTTAAGTTCGTAACAGTTATATACGGTTAAATGCATATAGAAATCATTTTCAAATTTTTTTTAGAAATTCTCCCTACTTCGAAAAACTTGTCGATGTTTTTTATGATTTATGATTTGGATGATGGTCAAGCATTATTTTGCGGGCGATTGTAAAGAACATGTGAATTGAATGTGTCCCAACAACTTATCGTGCAATCTTTAGCAATGGGCAATCGTCAAGCCCCAAATCATCGTCATCTAAAATGAATGCCTCGCTCAGCTGTGAAAGCGCTTTAACGTCAGTCTCTCTAGGAGGGGAAACCGAGTGTCGTGAAATTGTTTTTGCTGGCAAAAGTAAAATGGATGGCACGTTTAGAGGCATTTTCACACCAATTTAGAGCCCAAGCAAATTACAGGTCGAAGACGGGCCAACAACAGGGCTATGTGACATGGCACTACATATTACTCATACGTCCCATGTGCTGGGGGCACATTTAGATGGCGCTTATGCTTAAGGGACGGGGCTGGGTTACGCTAATTTCCAAGTTGCGTGCGGACATTTTTCGTAGTACTCATAAAAAATCCAAAAAAAAAAAAGAAAACCGAAAAAAGCTGCAAATTACGCCATTCTGTAGTGTAATTTTCTGCGTTAATCGCAGGAGAAGCAGAACATCGAAGGGAGTGCTGACCCCCAAAGCAATGTTATCAAAAATGAAGCAATGCATACCTTGACTTTGTAACTTAAGCTTCAGCGGCTGCTGTCAGTGCTGCATCCTTGTTTGACCGTGGTCGTCGTCGTCGTCGTCGTTGTTGTCGTCGTCGTCGTCAATAGCGGTACATGTGACTCGACCGCTTTACCATTCCATGGGCACAGGCGGAGTAAGAGCGGCAAATAGCACAATAGTTGTAAGGGAATCGCTCGTGTCAGTCACTCCGAAACGGCTGCTGTTATATCACAGCACACGGCGCGAGAAACGGAACCAGAAACCGTGACTCCAGCCCAGAGTTTGGGCAGAATGAATATTATTTTTGGTTGTGTTTTAGTTGTTGCTACATGTACAATTTTTCTGTGTGAAATTCTATGCGTAAACAACAACGAGCAACGAGCTGACAGTTAAATTTTGTTTTGGTGGCATTAAATATAATTTAATTTTGTTCGTGCTGCGTTTCGCAGCTGGAAAAATCGGTGTGTATTGAAAGGTAGCGAAAGGCAGCGGAAAAACGAACGGAGTAGCGACAACAGCAAAATAACAAAGTCCAACCGCAACAACGGCGCGAGAATTAAACTAAAAAGAGCTGAGCCCCCGATTAGCTGAAGCGCCAAAACGCCTCAAACGCTGGTCACAGACTGAGCCCGAAACTGAGACCCAATCTTGGCTCAACCAAGCGCGCCTCACTCGCATCGAAACTGAGTGAAACGCCCGATGAGGGCCATGAATGAAGCACCCGTTTCTCGGCATGCGCAGTTCGCGTCCACAACAGAAGCGCGCCAAACAAAAGCACTCGAAGCGAATACGACTCAACACAACTCACACGGTTGTTATATAACCACATTTATGCCCTGAATGGAAGGTGCACTTGAAAGTGCCTGCACCTGACTGACGGCCAAGCCAGCGAACGTTAAAAGCAATCGGGCCATGATCCACAGTCTTGTCATTCTGGCGATTCATCGATCGAAGCGCCCGTTTTGGTTTTCGTCGGAGCCCCAAAAAAGGAGCACGAGGCTGTTCCCACATATGTACATATCATCGTACTCAATGCTGATAATATTGTTAATGCTTTTGTAATTGGTTGCAGCCTGAATCTGATATATAATTATGTGTTTATTGCCTATATAAATACTCGAAACAATATTAAATATATAATAATAGATAATATATAAGCATGTGCAAATGTATTGAGATTGTGTGCAATATTTAAATATGAATTATTTCAGTTTTATATGCTCAGCTGCCTCTGTTGTTGATCTCGTCGTTGCTGCTGTTGTTGTTGTTGTTGTTGTTGTTTTTGTTTTTGTTTTTGTTGTTGCCCACGCCTGAAATGATTTGGAAAATACATCGAACGCAAATAGCGGCAACAGCGTGGCATGACACCGTTTTGTGTGGGCGTGCCAATGACCAGGCAATACTCGTATTTATTCAAATATACAAAAACAAATATCAACAGGCAGTCAAATATAAAAAATATGCCTTTGGCTGAGATGCGACGACAGTCGCTGACACATCATAGTGGCCAAGTCAAGCAGTAAACAGCTGGCCAGAAAACCGCTTAAAAATCAACTGCGATATTGCGCATACGCTGCGTTAAAAGCTCTACAAATGCAAATGCGTACACACACGCACACACACATACATGTACAAACATAACATACTTTCCTATCTATAAGCGCGCTGATCGGCGTAAATATTGATCGATTGACTGCGTCTTCCGTGTAGGTGTGCAGCAATTCATGACGCATTTGAAACTCTGCACAAGCGTATGAACATACCCACACACATACTATATAGCGTCACTGTTAGCTTTGAGAAACATACACTTACACATGGCACATGTGTACGTATGTACGTATGTATGCATTTATGTATGTACATATTTCGATTGCTCTGAGCTGGTTCGGAAGCCATGCGACTGTCGTCGCTGCTGCTTAGTTTCAGCCTGTGGAATTTACTCTCTCGTACAGCTTTTGGATACTCAGCTGATGTATGTATGTATATTGTTTTAGTCGTTGTTGCTGCCATTGGCTATTTATAAATCTGATGTGTGTGAATCTTGACGCTCAAGTGGCCCACGATCGGTTCGACATAGAGATCACAAACAAAAAGAGAGTATTAGTGACAAATGAGAGAGTAAAGAAACTGTCATTTGCAGTTTATTGCCACACTGCAAAAACATTTACCAATTAAGGACTTAACTGTTATCCATTGAAGCGTCGCTAACAAAGTTAACAACCAGCCAGCAAAACAGAAAGAGCGACACTTGAAGAGCGTGAGAGATATTCTTAAAGAGAGAGACTGAGAGAGAGTTGACTGCGGCGACGCCAAAGTTAGCATCAAGGCAGCCACAAAACATACGAATGAACGAACGAACGAAAAATGCTGCGCTCAGTCGACGAGCAACTTTGGCAGCGAGCAGTGGATAGCTACGTGGAAAAATAGCCTAACAGACTAGTGGACAACTACATGGTCGTGCGTGTGTGTGCGTTCAGCGGCAATGTGCAAAAATTTTTTTTTTTGACTATAGGTGTTGTATATTTAAATTGAATATATATAAATTCAAAGCATCATACCGCACACATAATACACACACACACACAAATAAGAGAGAGAGAGAGTTCTTCAATCGGCCAACGGAAGTACGTAGAAGCAAAACAGTGTCGAGTGTGCATCCGTGTGCGTGTGCTGAGCAGCTGCCGTGGCTGTTAGAAAGTGTAGCCAAAGAGTGACATCACGTCAACCAAAACCGCGATACAGACGGAGACGGAGGCGAGGAGACCAATTAGCAATCACTGTTATTGTTATTGTTATTGGGGAAAAATCACAGCTTATCCCAGCGGCAAGTGGAGAGTTTTGAAAAACCGCAACTAGTTGAGAGAAATTGCACATCTAGTATCCATTAAATATCGAATCGCTTCGGAACGGGCTGCGGAACATACGAGAACCAGCGGACAAACACATTGCCGCTCTCAAGGTGAACCTGCCTGCCGAACATAGCAGCAGCAGCAGCAGCAGCACAAGTCAAAGCAATTTATTTCGAAATTAGTCGCAGCGCTTTGAGACGTGTCGAGCAACGAAAACGGATAGTGACAGGACTCGCTTGTTGCAGCCAATATGAAGCCAACTGTGATAGCAGCAAACCAGAACAGCGCTGGCGGCGGCGGTGGCAACGGCACATCAGCAGGCGCAGCAGCAGCCGGCATCAACATACCCATCAATCGCGAGTACGCCGGGAGCGGCATGCACGGCGCCTCGCCCCAGCAGCATCAGCAGCATTACGCACAGCAGCCGCCGCAGTATTTCGGCGGCCAGCCATTGTATGGGTCTCCGCGCCAGCAGCACCAGCAGGTTCCCACAAATCAGCAGCAGCAACATTTTGAGGTGAGTGACTGGCGAAAAAAAATCAACGGCGCCAGTCGTCAAGGTCGCCACGCTGCCTATATGCTATATGCTCTATATGTACATCTGAATGTGAACAGAAAAAAAACACATACATCGATTTGTAAATGGCGCCCGACAAGGTCATTTTGCATTGTTGTTGTTAACTACAAATGCGTTTGTCTCGGCCAGTGGAAATTTAATTAACTTAAATGCTAGCAAGCGTGTTCTAGTCGGGAGTGGTAGACTAAAAGATATCCTGTACACAGTAGTGATTTACATTCGTATTGCTTTTGTGCATTCATAAACAGACTCTACAAGTCGCCACTGCGAAA
Source organism: Drosophila lacertosa (assembly GCA_004143845.1). Taxonomy (NCBI): domain Eukaryota; kingdom Metazoa; phylum Arthropoda; class Insecta; order Diptera; family Drosophilidae; genus Drosophila; species Drosophila lacertosa. Next base: position 103,745 of record SCDZ01000378.1, read on the forward strand.
ATTCGTTGTTGTATAACTTTGAAGTTTATCTTCTTATCTACCAATTATTATGAGAATGGGTTAAACAATTTGTTAGAAAAGATAAATACTTTTGATCTGTTTGTTATATAGAACAACAATTATATGTATTTAATACAAGTGTTTATTGATATTACGGAAATGTGACGACATGTCGAGAACAATTATTAACTGGTTTTGCTTATCTTCAAACTTTTATTTTTTTGGTTTGTGAGATTTTACAACAGTTGGCCGGAATAATATGGATAATGGCTAAACTTGACTTTTGTTTATACCACGAATATATGTAAAACATTATAGGGTCGAAGATAAAATCTGTTACATTCATTTGCACAAAACCATCATACCCTTGCTTGTCAATTTTAAACGGTAACAGGATTTTAGACTGTTGAAAAGGCGAATCTTGCCAAAATATTTATATGTATATACATATGTATGTGCGTATATCTATATATGTATAAAAGTATGTGTTGTGTTGAACTCTCTGGAAATACAATAGTACTATGTATTCTTGTTGTGTGTAGGTGTGACTCTCACACAGCGTGCGCCCATTTTGCGTCCATTTGCAACCCCTGCAGTAGCTGCACAGTGTGTCAAGTGTGTGTATGCATGCACTATTGACCCATTAGGCTACATACATACATATATATATATATATATATATATATATATATATGTATGTATATGCGTAAAAAACTGACGTTAAATTCTGAACAATTTCTATTGAACTGCTGAACTTATGCAATGAAAATCAGAAGTCGTTCGTGAACTATGCATTCCAAAGAACTAAATAGCAGGTGTATAACTGCAACGTTCGCCTCTCAATGAATAAACGCACAGTTTATTTCGTTTATGAACAACTAAAAGCCTGAACAAAATAGCTCATTTAGTTCATGGATTGATAATGAGCGATTGAATTTGTTCAGCAAATTGATTAAAAATTCCCCAATTGAATGTGCATGCAAACAAATGTAGTTAAGTGCAGTTAACGCTGCGTATGATTAACGGAAATCAACCAAAAAAGAGCATCGACAACATGAACAGTTTAACAGTTTTTAGTTAAGTCACAGCTGATTGGCTATCTAATCGAATTGCTCGCTGTGCAGGAGTATCAAGTGTTTTAAGTGAACGAGAAGAAGAATTGACGGTCGATTTGATTTGTCCCCCCGTTGAATATATTCCACAATTTCTAGAAAATACGCGATGATAGACAAACGCAAATGTCTTGCCCAGCAAAAAAATAACTGAGAGCGGGAAGCAGAGAGAGAGGAAGAGCGCAAACTTATTAAAAGCACAGCGAAAAGTAGAAAAATTGGTTTACTTTTTGGGTCGCTTTCGCTCTCTCAGCACACGCTCAATATTTTTTTTGACTCTATCGCAGCTGTAGCTCTAGGTGCACTAACTTACTTATATACACACATGCTTACAGACAAATGTATTCTTATACGTATGTCTGTACATACATATATGAATATATGAATGTCTGCATGTGGGTGGGCAAATGGCGAAGTCGGCATGTACATCTGTATGTATACATTATGTACACACAAAAGCGCGTAGGCGGCGACAGCGTACGAAATAACAGCATTTATTGCTTAACTTGTTGGCCAAGTCAATAAGGCCGAGACGCCTTGCGGTTAGTCGTCATAAGTAACGCATCGGATTGTGACTTAATTCAATTATTTACAGCACTTGCAATTCAACCCACCTTTGTTTGTATATCTACAAGTATATATGAAATATGAACTTAAATATATACCCAAGATGTTTTATTAAATGTTGTTGTTGTTTGTGCTAGGTCAAAATAACCATGTCAAAGCATCTAATTCATTTTAAACAATGGGAACAGAAGTTTATTTTTTATGAAAAAAAATTAATGCAAAAAAAAAAAAACATTTTGTACATAAACTTATACATACATTGATACATTGATTTGATATATATATATCATCATATATATATTTAACCATACAGAATATACTTAAATTTTGTCATGAAATTTGTAATAAGAAGAAGACATTTCTGACCCAATAAAATACAAAAGATACACACAAATATTTATGTATGTATAAATATACATATAGATCAGCAGCCAACGTGATATACATACATACATACTATGTCCGTTTTCTGTTGCTATGCCAACTAAACTAAAGTTAATTTGATGAAATTTGAATAGTTCTCTTTACAATAAAACTGATATGGAATGTACTTGGCGAGCAACAATGCATTTAAAAAGCTGTTTTGTTTATAAAGCATATTTGTCAAAGTCATTATTTGGTCACTTCTGTGAACAGAATATATTTATTATACTATGAATTTTATAGAAACCAAAATTTTATAAAAATGATGTACTACAACTTTCATTGCTTTGAATAGTTTCAACAGCTTTTATTCATTTTATTACACAAAAGATTTTATGATGATTACAACTTAAAACAAATAAATACCATTTTGAGCAATTTAATAAAAATTAACATATTTTAAAACGTTGTAGATAGGCATAAATTAAAAGAATACATATTTTTTCTGGATCATTCTAAGTTAGTGTAAAATAAACAAACATTGTTCTGAAATCGTCTTCTCACAACTTTTCTGTTTTTATTTTTTATTACATTTGAGCTAAATTTGTTAACTAAATAATTCGATAAGCACTCGCTTTGAGTTATTATTAAGCTCCGATCATTTTTTGCTTTTGTTGTAATCATTTTTTTTTTTGTATAACATGCACTTAGCATTGTGGATGTAGTATGTGTGAATGTCGTGTGAAATATAACTGTTCAAATTCATGTCCATATACACCGTATATGCATGTACAATTCATGCATATGTACATGTGTACACATATTTGAGCTTTTCGATCGCCAGAGCTGCCAACTCTTGTTGAAGTTACGAGAACAGTCTAGCAGCGACTTCGTTGTGGTGGGCGTCAGCTGCCAATTGGCTGCTTGCTGCTTTAAAAGGTTGTCGACAGCTGCCGGTTGGCTCATTCATAAGAAAACAGTTGAACGAAAAGTACGTCACGGAGACACGATTAGAAAACAGAATACAAAGCGAAAAAGAAAATTGTAAAAAGCTGTACACTGATAAAGGCAGGCAATTAACTTAAAATAGCTAGTGATTAGCAAGCACACTTAATGTCAATTGAATTTTCCAACCTGTCAAGGCTGACAGACAACTATTCATTTAAACATACGCATGTGAATTTAAAAAACATAGTGTTTGTATGTGTGTGTGTATAAATACCCGTATTAGAGTTGTGTTGATTCGTTCGGAACTATTTACTAAACTGGACAATCAAACTGCGCTCCAAAATAAAGTTAATCGTGCGTTATTAACCTTCGGTTTTCCTCCTTGAGTCCTATCACGAACATTGTTTATCAATTTTGAAAATTTGCACCAAGCGTATTTCAAAATCGGGCTAAAAATAAATAAATAAAATATAAAAATTTTTTAAATGTGATTATTTTGTTGCAATATTTTAATTGCTTGAATTGATAAAGCGAATTATTAAATATCCGTAATATGCACAAAGCGCGACTCAAAGTAGTAACGCGACGACACAACGCACCATGAGTTAAGTGAACGAGTGGTTCTTTTCATACAAGTTCAATAACAGAACTCTTTGAATTGAACTACGATGTACAACTCTAAAACATTTCTATTTGCGTTTGTGTGTATGCTCGTATTGTAACGTTGAATAGCAAAGCGTTTATTTACACGTTGACGTCACTTGTTTTTACTCAGCCTGCAAGTTGTTATTGTTTGTCATGCTCTCGCACACACACACACACACACGCATACACAAGCTCTATGTTCGACTGCGTTGGGTGTGAATGAATCATCCGCTTATTTATAAACAATTCGCCCACCGTGCAGGCGTTTTACGCTCTCGTTCGGTTTTTGCCATACAACTGAAGACTAAAACTAAACAATTGTTTGTACAAATTTGCAGCAGCCTTTTGGATTCGAACCGGATATGAACATAGATATGGAAAATATGTTTCCACGATCGCGGCTGGGCCGCTTGCATAACGATCCTTTCGCCGGCTTCGGCGGCACACGTAAGCGGAATAGTTTGCACGATCCCCATACCCAAACCCACTCCCCGGCACACCCAATGCATGACGATGACTTTTCTCATTATTTCGACGATGCTGCAGACTTTGGATTCCCGCAATTCTCAACGATGGGCCGACGCGGCCGTGTCGCTGGCGGAGCCAACAACCATATGGAGCCCGACGATGATTTCTTTAACAGACTGCCTTCGGAGTTCCGTCAGTACATACCAGAGGGCTTTGGAGCCCGTCGGACTGCTGGTGCCGCTCCACCACCACAGCCTCGTCCACAGCAGCAGCAGCCGCAGCCACAGTACTACCAACAAGATTTTGGGGTGCCACAGCCGGCGCCTGCACATCAGGTGCCCCAGTCGCCCTCGAAGCGACTGTGCGACGCGGCCATCCAAACGGAGGACCCAATCGGCCGCTCCGAGGTCGACTGCGCGCCATCTGTGAATCTGAACCAGCATGGACTGCGCAACACCGTCGATATGGGCGTGAAGAGCGCTGCCGAACAGGAACAAGCGTTGCGCTCACATTCTGCGCCTCCGCCAGAGCAGCAGCAGCTCAATCAACAGTACCAACAACAACAACAGCAGCGGCCGACGCCGCCGCCGCAGTTTGGCACGCAGACTAGTCCACCAGTGCAGCCAAGCTACGGAACGGGTCAGCAGCAGCCGCAGCCGCCGCAATTCCATAAGACTTACTACGCGCCCCAGCAGCAGGCGCATCCCCAGCAAAAGCAGGACACGCCACCGCCACAGACGCCGGGCGGCAGCAACATTCGCACCATACCCATTTTTGTGGAGGGTCGCACCGAACCCATAATCAATGCGCATAAGGAAATACCAAATCAGAATGCGGGCCCGGCGCCGGCCCAAGCCCATGCTCAGGCATACTATGCACAGCCGCATCAACAGCAGCGTCCTGGTCCACTTAATACTCAACAGCCACAAGGCGAGCAGCAGCTGCAGACAGACGCCGCGGTGCCACCACAGACGCCACATACGCTAGACTCAATTAAAAAGATCCAGGATATACAGCGCGACGTGCTAGATTTGATGGGCAAGGTGGAGCAGTTTAAGGGCACGCGCCAGGATAAGGAATACGTGTACCTGGACGAGATGCTAACTCGAAATCTTCTCAAGCTGGACACAATCGACACAAACGGCAAGGATAGCATTCGGCTAGCCCGCAAGGAAGCAATCAAGTAAGAGCATTTTGTGTACTCTTTAAAATGTTAATCTTGGCTAACTTTAAACTATTTTGTATCCTTTTGTCAGATGCATACAGGCATCCGTTAATGTGCTAGACGCCAAGGCCGAGGAAAATGCTAGAGCAGCAGCTGGAACCGCCGAGAATGTGGTCAATGCAGAGTCGGCAGAAGTTGCACCAGCCGCCGAGAATGCACAAAGTGCAGGTCTCGCTGAGCCCGCTACGCCACAGCCGCTAGATGCCACCAAGATCCAAGAACCTATTCCTCTGCCACCGCCGCCGAGTGCCACAGAGGGCGCGCCCAATGCGGCAGACTCGCAAGCCGCACCAAATAATTTACCGTCCACGAACGAGGCAACCACATCCGAGACCACAACGCTGACACAGTCGTCGGAATGATGAAGGCAGCGCCTTTACAAGGCGACCGTTTCGAAGCAGCTACACAAATTAACCAAAATCAAGTAATGGAGGATCTAATAATATTTGAATTTATCAAAGGAAGGCAACAAATTTTTGATTAAAGAATTGTTTGTGGGCATCTGTTTGAGATGCTGGTGAAGTTGCATCGATTTTGTTGCTAGTATTTGTTAGATATCTCATATATCTCTCATGTGAGAACATAAACACACACACGCACACCCACAAACTCGCGATGTATACAACATTTAGACATACATACGTATACATACAAGTGTATGTAAACTAGACTTAGTTAAAATTGATATAAATGACAAAGTGCCTGCGTAGAATTGCGAATTATACCGGAGAATGTTAAAGCATATTTACAACTATTTAAACAACTGATTATCGTAGCGAATGCAGTTTTATTTTGGAGTTTATTAATGAATTAGACAAGGGCCGAACAAACACGCAAAATCACCAGAATAGCTAGAGTATGATCTCATACGAACCTATATATCAATATTTGGAAACGCGCCCGCTTTTAGCTGAACGAGTAGACGTAGCTCGGCAGATCGCTATTTGCTAATTGTTAAACAAAAAAAAAAAACAAACTCTAATGCATAATTTTTTTTTTTGTGTTACTAATTATTAAAATAAATGTAGATATTGTTCACAATATAATACACGTACAAAAAACATATATATTGGCTACGGTACATACATATATGATTATAGAAATACTCATGTGCATTTGCATTAAGAAACATTTGAAAAAAAAGGACGCAACATTGTTTTGAAATCTTATGGTTAACAATCAGATATATATATATATATATAATGTATACACAAATGGAAGGCACCTGTGAGTACATGGTGCGTGTGATGTACGATTTAAACCGTGTTATAGTCGTTTATAGGCAATATTAAATCTCATTAGGTGTAGTATGACTTCAATTATTGTTCAAAATATTATTGGGCATCCGATTTAAATTGTAAGTACTTCGGGTATATGTGTTTTTCATAAATTACAGCTTCGGCTGTTCAAAACTGAGGAAGCTGCTTTGCAGCTGCCATATTAGATACGAATTTATGTTTTATATAAGTAGTTTCAGTTTATGATTTCGACATAGTTTGCCGGAAACAGTCCATATGTTCCATCGGGACCCAATCCCTGCCACCAGCCTTCGTCGATTTGATCGATGTGCGTTATAACATCGCCGGGATCAAAAGTTATTTCTGATTCATCAGCTGCTTGATAGTCGTACAAGGCGCGTGCACGTAGACCCAAATCGCCAAGGCTCTCTTGGCATATAAAATCGTCCTCATTCACCAAATCCGTCACTTAAAAAAAGTAATGAATACAATTCCGTGTCTAAGATTTTACACTTTGACAATAACTTACATGCATTACGTTCCAACGTGCTTAGGCCAGATGTCTTGACTGATTGAGACTGCTGCACTGTAACTGACACTTTTGTGCGGACTTCTTCTTCATCCTTGAACACAGCCGTATCAGTCTCATTTGACGAAGTGGTCTCATCGGGCGACTGTGATTGCACCGAATTTGTTTTACTGTGTGGTGAGCGTTTGATAGTCGAGAACTGTTCACTCTCATGTGCAAGCGGCAAGTCCTCGGTTTGCAGCACATCCTCCTCGATTATGGGCTCCGTGAGTTCCACCTCAGCTACGACTGGCGCCTCGGCAACTGTTGATGCCACAGCAACCACCGGCAGCTTGACGGGCAATTCAGTCCGAGCAGCCGAAGGGATTACTGAATCCTCAGTCTGATTGTGATTAAATACATTTATACGCTGTGCAATAGAATTACGGGCAGGCTTTGCCGGCGGTTGCGTGTTTAGCCTACAAGAAAAGAAATATAATTAGGACACCTTGCAGACAAAATCTACAAGCTTACTTGGACTGCAGCTGACCCTCGCTGGTATGCTTGGTAAACATGGCCTTGGCAGCACCCACGCGGGAACCGATCAATTCACGTGCCTCCTGATTGCGAGCCTCGCGCATACGCTCTGCGTCGGTTAGGGTATTTGCGAAGCCTGGCGCAGTTTTTTCCGGACTCAACGGTTGCGGTGACCTGTAAAAGTTGATTGATTCAGGCGTAAAGAAAAAAGCAATAATTAAAACAAGTCTACGTTTTGATGGGCACGTGCGCTGGTTGCAGTTTTGTGGTGCTTATGACCAACTTCTCGCGCTCCTTGTGCTCCTTTTCCTCGCGGGCACGTTGCTCCTGCTCAAGCTTCTGAAGCTCCATGCGTTTGGCTTCCTTCTCAGCTCCTAGGCGATGCTTTTCCTCTGCTTCCTCCTTTTTCCAAAAGTCCTGCATAACGCTGGCGTTAAGCTCCTTCGTTGGAATAACCCGCGTATAATTTGTGCCAACTGGCGCCTTCTGCTCTTCCATGGCGCCCCGAGGCTCCTTAAAACTGTATGCCGAGCTAACTGTGCTCAACTTCTTAAGCAAACGCTCCAGATCAATATCGTCCTCATTACGGGCATTGATGGTCAAATGGGCTCCGGACAGAAGATTGCTGACATCTCGAATATGGTTCGCGCAAGTGCCCTTGCGTACCACAGGTGCACCTTCGCCCTGTGTAGTCGATAACATTAAGATAAGATAGCAAATAGCAGTCAACAGCATACTGACTCACCTGCCAGTTGATGAGAAGGTATTTATTTAGGCCAGTCTTTGGGTCTTCGATTTGCAAAAATCCATACATAATCTTTCCGCTATTGAGGTCTTCGGTCAGTTCCTCAATGCCGCCATCCCCCTTCCCCACAAGCTTCAACTCGTTCGACTGGCCCTCATAGCCAAAAAGCGCCCAATTGGTGCTGCTCTTGTCGTCCAGCACATCCTTCCAAGCATCCACGATCTGCGTCCGGTGTTTCTCAAAACTAATGGCCATTTTCACTGCGTATTTACAAATAAATGTGCGTCGATTTCCGTCCGCCCGTCGGCAACGAATGCCAACGACCTTGAACAATGCCGCAAAATGCGATAAATCGAAGTTTTAAATATATTGGCAAGCTTTCACTCGTGCGCCTTTTTCGGTGTTGTCGCCACCAGTTTAAAGAAAGCCAACGCCCCAAATATGCAATTTCTCAGTTGAATGGAGTTTTAATTAAATGCACATCTAATGCAGCAGACACACGAACACACACATTTACATTGAGTTTGTTGATATAATATCGATTATACGATATTTTCAATTTTCGATATGTTGTGCATCGATTTTATTATGGTAAGTTAACTGTAATTTAACATGTCTATGACAAACTGTATATATGTATTTAAATTTAAATTTGATCGAATAACATCACAAAAGTAATTCTGAATGACAAACATAAGATATCACTGTTTTATACAGTTAAATATATATGCAAATCAACTTACTTGTCTGCTTCCGTTATTCACTTTAGCAAATGTGTATACTTATAACTGTTTTTAAGTGTCAAATAGGTGTCATGCTGTTTTACATACTATACTTTCAAAATCGTTTTATTGAATTATGCCAAAATATTACAAAAAATACCTACAACTTTCACAATTAAGACTTAGTATTTTTATACGATTTATATATTAGCACTAAAAATGACACATCATTTGGACCCAATATAAAATAATTATTTCAAAATAGTTATTAGCTCCGGTGATTTAAACTAATTTTCAACTAATGTCTGGGACTTTATTTAGCTGTTATGGGTATTAAGAAACAATGGAAGTAAATGTACATAATGATTAATTTAACTATTATTATTGCCGTCTTAATAGTAATACTAATGCAGTACATATATAAACCAACGGTTAACCTTGGGGGACAATGTTAAATATCTGCAAATTCAACACTCTATACCCACTGCAAACAGATAAAAGAGGTATAATGTATAATGGAAAAGAAAGCATTTACGATCCCAAATTGTAAATATTCTATAGACGATGATTTGATTGTGATATGTTTATATGTTTTTGATATGTATTTTCCTATTTTCGGGCTTATCATTTTAATTCTTATATATATAAGATTCTTGGCGACGATTGAAAACAAATAAAACACAATTCATTTAATTAAGTCTTGTAATATGGTTTGTATTTTGATTCAGATGATTTCAAGTTTAAAATATTTCATGAAGATTATACGATTATAATATCAAAAACATAAGTATTAAACAAATTCCATAGTGGGACCGTGTGTAAATGCAAGGGGGCGGAAATGTGTGTATGACAGCTGGGCCTAGGGTATCTGCTAGTGAGGTACCCCTAACTAGTGCCTCCTTATGTGTCTTCCAGATACCATTTAATGTTATATCTCCTAATAAGTGGTCCAGAAGAAAAACCGCTAAGAATGCTTTAGTTAGGTATTTCGGACTAGAAGATACACTACGACCAGCTTCGAGCTCTTTTTAGCGACATTTTAAGCATCCTTGCATTTAAACACGAATACACAAAAAACAAAGTGTGCACTCTACTTAAAACTTGTACTTGATTCCCACTTTAGAATATATATTCTTGAATATATAATTGGCATGAAATTTTCATCCCATTGTGTGTACAAACCATAGTTCAAAACTGTGCTTTTTTTTTTAAGTTTTCCAGTCGAAATCATTCGTTAAATACACATCAGTCAGTCAGTTAATGAGTACAGTAAAGTCGAGACTAGCAATTATTGGTTATTTTTTGAGCTTTTAAAGCTTTCATTGGTATGGACACTATTCAGCGATTCACTTAAATCCTGACGCCATACTCTGTTATGAATATATTTGAATTCGTAGTGATCGTCGATTTCCACAAAATAGGTCGGCAGTATACCTCGACCCTTGACAAAGGTCATGCCGCGGTAGCTACATTCAAGGTCGTATTTACGTAGGATTGCCGCAGTCTCGTCGGTTACTTGAATGTGTCCCGCCATACCGGTGGATTCCATGCGAGATGCCATATTGACGGCATTGCCCCAAATATCGTAGTGCACCTGAGAGGCTCCAACCACGCCGGCCATCACCTCTCCACAAGAAATGCCAATGCTCATGGTAGCATTGAAAAAGCCACGATCAACCGGAACATTTTTATAGTCATTATTGCACATCCACAGTGTTCGCATCAGGTCCAATGCAAAAGTGGTTAACACGAAAACCACTTCCTCCTTTTTATCGCCCTTTCCAAAGTTGAAGCCCGAAAATGAATGACGTGCACGCAAAACTAGAATAACAAGGATTCAGATATATTTGAAAATGTATTGTAAAAATGTAGCATCATTTTTTTTACCCTCCTGGATAACAGACTCGTGTGGACCCCTTTCTTCGCTGACGACTGAGGTTCTTAGATCTAAACCACAGGCTGCCATATATGTGCAGCCCACTATTTTTATCTTTTCCACTAGATAATCGTCCCTATAATAGGATAACTGCAGCAAATAAGTAAAAATAAGTGCTGGTTTGTTACCCACAGACACGATGGATCTTACGATTCGATCAAATTCGGTAATAATTTCGTTTAGAACCCGCAAGTTTGGCAAATCCAATTGAAAATTTTTAAGGGAAGCGAACATGACAGCGACCATTTGATAGCTCTCATAGTAAAGCTCATGCTTGGCTATTGAGGTCAAGTAGACATCGACTGCAAAGTTTAATAGAATGTCCATAAGTATAATAATAGAAGGTGTGTTAACCCACTAACCTACCGACATGAGCTGGCAAAATGTTGTGCAATAGTATAGTTATGGACTGATCAGCTATTAACGCATCACGCTGTTTTTTTATCAGTTCTATTCTCCATCTAAGTAATAAATTTGAAATAGACTGACGACGTTTTTGTCTGTTAGCTACTCACTTGTAGTTAATCTTGTTGTTAAACTCAGTCTGCCGCTCCTTGAGATATAAACTAGATAAGGTCATTATGATCAACATGCCGTGTGCATATTCTGCAAAAAAGAACGGATTGGTTGACAGGCTTTGATGTACAATATACTCAAATTGAAAAACCATTATGATAATATATGTGATCGCCTCCAATATGCTAACTACTATTTTCATCATAAAAGGAATGCGTGTGAATATAAGGGACATGCCAATTATGAGACACTGCATGTTGGTCAGCACCCAGGGTTGAAAGCACATATTTAAATCTGGTTCGTAATGGTAGAGCTTGCTCTCAATATGTAGCATTTCGTACTCTTCTTTGTCGCAGTCCAACTAAATAAAATATATATTTTATAAATATAGTTAACGATAAAAATAATGAGAAGCCGGGTGTAGCCAACTTCGGCATATTCGTTCACAGTGCAAATATAGATTTCTGAGAGTTCTAAAATTGTGGACTAAATGGATTCTTCTATAAACCCATTGATACAGACAGACAGAATGGAATACGAAAGCATATATGGTTTATATACATTGCGAACGTGTTGTAAAAGAAAAAGAGAAAAAAATATATATTTACCAGCATTACAAATGTAATTAAAAAGTACGATATTATGATGAACATATATATGCATATGCGTTTGACAAGACTGCGCTGAATGTTTTCCGCTAAGCGGAAAACACAGCAACTAAAACGGGAATATTTGTGTGTTTGTGTGGAAAAGCGCCAAAAACATATCTTCTTATACCAAGTTATGAAGAGTAATATCGATAGGTTTAGCATCACCAAACCATCCACAAAACCGGATATTTCGACCCGGCCGCTGTCATAGATTAATTGCAGGAACACCATGCTAATACCAATGGACCAAGCTAAAAGTATACTGTACTTAAGCATGTAATCGGGCTGGCGCATATAATTATACTCGAGTCGTGGATCGCGAAAGTGCAAAAAATGAACACCAATTTCGGACCGAGGCTTGGGCGTAACTGGTTTGGTACGCTTTCCAAAATTGAACATTTCCTTCAAGCTGTCCTTTAAACTGTCAAACAAATAAAGTAAAGCTGAATGTTTTGACATATAATTGTGTCGAATGCAATTAATGTTTACCTGGAGGGACCGACCGGCATCTTTTTGAACTCATCACGCAATTCATGTCGTATCGTACTTTGTCGATCCTGAAAAGCCGATGACGATGGCACAGTCTGAATAGATAATACGTCTTTACTAATGTTGTGGTCTATGTATGTCTGTTCGCTACTGGTTATAAGAAAAGTTTTGATATTGTACTTCACAAGATATGGATCATCTTGAGCTGCTTCGGTGCCGGGAAATACTTGATACGAATGGTTCATCATCATTTGAAAGGTTCTTTCACTAGCATGAATATATCCAGCTACACCGGTTGCCTCCAGATGGTTAGCGATTATAACATCAGAACCTAGCATATTTTATCAACACTATAAATCACTATTTGCTAGCGATCTTAAGTTCTGCCTACCCCATATATCATATTGCAGTTTCGCTGCTCCAATAACACCAGCAAAGAGACTTCCCGAGTGGACGCCTACGCGTATGTCGATGTTCACATTCTGTTGGGCTCTAAAAGATTTATATTTTTAAACGTCTATTTGTGGATGGTGGCGGGATACTAACCGTACATCCCGAATGTTGTCAATCATGCACAGGCCCAGATCGACACAGCACTTGGCATGGTCGGGATCTGGACTGACCAGACCAGCCACACAATAGTAGCAATCACCCAGAAATTTGATGCGTTGTACCCTGAACCGTACAGCGGCCATGTCGAATCTCGCATACAGCTCATGAAGCAGAGTCACCAAGGTTTTAACTGTTAACGTTGTGGTGAGATGGGTGTAGTTGACAACATCTGCATACAGAATAGTGACATCGACATGAATTTGAATGGCCATGATGCGATCCCTTCGGGGGCTGAAGTCTTTACTATGATGCTTCTGCGAGGACTTGATGCGATTGCGAATGTCGTCCTGGATGGGCTGGGCTATTTGTGGTGGCAAGATCGTGTGCAGAAATATCTTTTCCTGTTCACGTGCGTTCCGCAGCCAAATGTCCTCCATCACATACTGATGTCGATCGAGAAACGAAGAGCGCACAACTATTTCGCGCATCATTCGAAAAAATGAGCCCAGCAGATTTAGGCAAAGGTGATAAGATATGCTCGCAGTTATATGGTTGTAGTGTGCCGAATTGAACATCTCGTAGTTATACTTGGAGGATATGTATAAAATAAAGTAAGATATGTATATTGCTGACACGGACAGTCCTAGCATTAGCGCTGGCAATATTAAAGGTATCGGCAGAAACATATAAATCATGAATATAATGTAGGTGTCATAGAACGACCCAGTAATCCAGTCGTCGTGATAGTAATGGTAAGCGTTAAGTAATATATCTGTGAAGGCAATAAATGAAAATAAATATTGAACAAGCAATGGAGACTACAATACCAACCAACGCAAACCAAGTCTATTACTGTTATTATTGAAGTCACATACATAATCCATTGATTTTTCATCACAAAGTCCTGGCTAAAGTTGGGCCACAATGCTAAGGAAACCAACACAACAGACGCCAAATAGAAGCCTACATCTGCATAAATTATTGATATATGCTGTAAAGAGCTACAGCAATCAGTTGTGATTAGAGGCGTTAATCGATCTATATATATATACCTCGCATGTTGTAAGCAGCAAAATGCAATGAAGTAGAGAAAAACTCAGATTCAGCAACAGAAACACACTGACAAAGTTGGCCCGTAGACGAATCTGGTACTCGAGAAATTCATTTTCTACGCCCACCTGCTTGCACTTTTTCTGCAATAAGGTCGCTTTGGGATTTAGGTATTTTTAGGTCACGAATTTATGGCTCTTATACTGTACCTTTAAAAAAGTTCGCTCCCAAACTCGCTCCTTCGAATACTCTAATTTGCAACGCATTTTTAAACAATGCAAACACTCATTTTACTTATATATAAACTGTATAATCAATGAGTAAGTGATAAAAAATACTACTCTTAAACACATATTTATGCATAAAACTTTTGTGAATTTTGCTTTTATTGTGTTTTCAAGTCATGGTTTCTGGCCATTCCCGGCAAAGTTACTGATTACTTGTTTACTTAGTAAATTTAGATTTACATTGCACATATCTTAAATATTTGCCTTAACAATTTTTTAATAACCGTTAATGCGCTTAATGTAACGTAAGCGCAAGTGAGCACAAAACGGAAAAATGAGATATTTTCACGCAGAATGACAAACGTAGCGCAAATAGAGGAAGCAAACGCAAAAAAGAGAAATGTAAGTCAACAAGTTAGGTACTTTCCAACACTGCGCTGTTTTGTTTTTCGTGTATTTCATTGTGGAGTTAAACAGCGTACAATAAAAGTCGAATAAAAGAGAGTTAACCGTTGCGTGCGAGTTGCTTACACAGATCTCTTAATATATATTTAAATAATTAATACAAGCCGTAACACCAAATCAACAGTAAGAGCGGAACATATCGTAAAACAACTGTATTTTTTTAACGTTAACAATTTAAAGGCGTCCAAGCAAAGGTAATTGTAAAAAGACAACCCAGCAAAGCACCCAAAACTTTTGTTGTTGGCATATGCTTGGTAACAATATGAAATTTTTGGTAAATCCGTTTCGGTTTCGTGTGCCGCGACCGCGACCCCGCTCTGCTGCTGTACTTGGGCATTGCCGAATTTCAGCTGCGATGGCTGCTACGGCTGCTGTCTTCAAACCTGTCCCAACTGCATCGTGTTTGGGCCCTCCACCCCCAGACCGCGCCAACGCCGAGCAGTGGCCATGGCTATCGCGATGCAGCGATGAAAACTGAAAACTGTTTGCAGCCAGCAGGATTTCGCCTTACTTGTTTTAGTCAGTCAGCAGCAGCAACGTCAGTCTTTGTTAAGTTTTGCGTTCCATTTACATGTGTGTACACACTCTTGCATATGGTTTTGTAATGTTTATGTGTTTGTACATATATCCAGTTTGTGCCTTGGTCAATTTTTCGTTTTTTTTTTTGTATTTTCAGTGTGAAACTCATGCCGTGCAGATCGAAACGACAACGCAGTCCATATCCACGTCCATAGGTAACAGTCCGAAAGCAGAGCATCCCCAGCACTTGCACTACAAAATGGAATCGGCGCTGGACGTCCTCTCCTTGGTGGCCACCATGGTGCAGAACAATGCTAGCGGTGAGTGTTCCACTCAACATATATCTGTATATACCGCTCATTTTGTAATTGTCCCGGCCATTAACCAATTCCGCATAAACCAGCTAACATTTTTGATGATGTTGCGACGTTGACACCGACTGACACCAACGGCGACAACACCGACGACAACATTGGTTCTTGTTAATTATTTTCGGGTACATCCTATACAGTACACACAGTTCTTTATGGGCTTCACCTTTGCGCCGGCGCTTTAAAAAAACTTGAAAGTATTTTAACTATGTTTCTCTTGATGGGCACTTTCTAACAATTATTTCGTGTTTTCAACATTGTACCCAAAAGTTCTAAGGTAGCAAGCTCAAAAACTATTTAAATAACTGTCCAAAACCTTAGATGATCACAGACCTTTTTACTGGACACTGCAAATTACTGGAAACTGTATAATCTTAAGGATAGTATTTGCATGGCGTTTGCCTTAAAGGTGACGAATCTCTTTTGCCTGAGGAAAGTCCATCAGTAAGCGGGCCTAAACTGTTTCAGCTATATGACTGAACAACATTAAAGTGATCTAGGAAGTCCCAGTGCTCGTGACTATATCGACAATTAATAATACTAATTCCCTTATGATTCCATTAGCCCTTGGTTAACGTTAATGTCCATCGTTATAGCTATATAGCCCGTAGCATGAATCATAGCCTTTGGTATTCTCAGCTGAAGTGCATATGTCGCAACTTAAACTCCCAGCCTATTTTCTTCTTCTGCTTATATGAAAGGCTTGCACGACACGATCAACTTATATATATGTACATAGTATATATATATATATATATGTCTGTATATAAGCACATGCAAACATACACGCACATTTTTGCGTATCACGAGCGTACTGAAAATAAAACATTTTCAGTAAAAAAAAAACGAACAAAACATTCCAATAAAATGAGTTTGCGGCGCATTCCGATTCCGATTTTCATAAATGTGTCAAATGCCGCATTTTTGAAAACAACGACGACGTCGTCGACGCAAGCGCTCTGTGCCCCGCGTGTGGTGTGGACGTTATCAATAGTGGACGCTGGTGTTGGCGTTGGCGTTGGCGTTGACGTCGAGACGAGACGAGCACGAACTGCGGACGGCGGACGGTTAATGTGTTATTATGTACTTACATAGTGGTATATGTATGTATATGTATGCAAGTATTGCACATTTTTTGTATTGGCGACATATATTTTGTACATGTACATATGCGGCATGCGACACATTCACAATTTGAATTTGTGGTAGCCCCCGCACCCGCCCCAGCCACGCCCCCTTGCAAAACAGCAAGCCAGCGAACGCGTGACATGCCAAAGAAATTGCGAATGCTAACGGATTGGCTTTGACTATATGCAACAAATATATTGTATGTACAAATATGCTTGGGTTTTAACACAACAAAAAACAATGCACTATTTGGGAGTACTCTAGTCTACAGATACCCCTTGACCTATTGTTACAAAAATTTAAAATCTCTTGGAAACTAATTTTTTTTTGCTTTACTATAGCAATTTTATTTGGAATAGGTGTCAATTGTTTGCTATAATCTAGGCTATACGAAAAAAGGCGTACAAAGTTTGATAGCTTTGATTTTAATTTACCCCGAGTAGTTTAGTAGAATATATATTTCGAGCAAATTTTCTTGCTTCATTCTGCTATATGATACATTTTAATGAAACCCTAATATACCCTTAAGCAATTTGTAAACAGCGTGCTAAAACATTTGCTGTAATGCGGCTAACTAATTGGTCTGTTTAAGAACTTGTGATAAGTGCCTAAAGAGGGCGAACCTCGTGCTCAGCGTTGATTTGCGCAGTCTGCAACTTCCCCTAAAGAAATATAGATTGCACAATGTTTATGCAACTATGCTAATCGATAGCTAGGAATGTGCTGTGATAAACCATTTCGTTGGGACGCCACCCCCAACTGGCAGTCAGTCGAGCGACGGGTTATTTATGTTTGTTTACTTTTGCCATTGCGCCGCTGCCCATTCGAGATGTCTTTATCAACATACTCATACATATTTGACAAATTCCTTGGGCGAAATAAATGTATATCCACACTCGAACATACAAACATACGTTCAGTTGTCAACACAGAACGGAATTTATTTATTAAATGTGTGTGGTGTAGAAATGTTCAAATATGCATACATATATATGTGTATAATGTATGTATAATGTGTGAATGTCCGGCAACAACAATTTCAGAAAATAGTATGTAGATTTCAGAAAACGAATGTGTGCGTTTTGTGCGCGTTTTAAAACGCGCGCAGACTTGTTGTCGCAAATGTCAGCAGTTCTTTGGGTTAAAAAAGCGGCAAACGGGCCCTTTGGTTGTTGTTTGTCTGGTGTATGTCGTCACACAGTTTGATTGATCAGCCAAAATTGTAAATGCAAAATGTCGTTAACCTGGCTATGATTAATGAATTTGTCATAATCGAAATCGGCGCGCATACGCATTTGTTTTCTCATAAATCACACGTGGCTGGCGATGCCGATGCAAGCCAAGAAAAGCGGGTCGAATGTGGCCCAGGCCGTTAATTAAGCTGCCGGCAATTGTGGCTAAGATTTTCAGACAGCTGTCAGCTGATGTTCCTCTACTATATGCATGTGTATGTGTGTCTGTGGGTTTGTGTGTGCTTTTTTTGTGCCCATAATTAATAAACAAATAATCGTTACAACAATTGTGTGCGGCACACAGCAAGAACGAAAAGAAAGATAGAAAAATCGTGGCAATTTCAAGCTAGGCGAACGCGCTCACCAGGCACAGCTGGATACGTCAGCTCATCAGGTAATTTACATGGCCTTTCAATTCCCCATTGCCAGTTGCCCGTCGCTAGTTGCTAGTTGGCAGTGCCAAACACTCTCTTCCTTTTACTAGCAAACGGCACGCAAAGTTGCCGTGATTCTCGACCAGAAGAAAGAAACTGGTTTACTCGGCTCATTCCCGATCTTGTATGTTGGCCCGTAAACAGCTTCCAGCCAACAGATGACCGCCTGACTTTGGATTCAACTCTGCCTTGTCTTTTTTTTTTTGCACTCGATGCTGCTGTTAGTTGCTGCCACTTATTTTAAATAATTTAACTATATTTGCTTGTGCCACAAAATCAGATCTTTTTTTGACAAAACTTATTAATATGTATGCATGCACATGTATTTGAATTTTCGCCAAATATTGAGATTTTCTCACGCTGTATTTAATACCGGATGATATTTAAGAATGACAACTATATTTATGTTATGTTGTTCCATTGCTATTGCCAGTGTGTTCTTTATGATAAAGCTCTTGTTTTTTTAATTTTGAATTTTGTGGCTGCTGTTGTTGTTCTTACTGTTGCTTTTGGCCAATAGTCAAAACTGGTTTTAAAACCGCGAGCACGCTCGCGTTTTATTTAAATTTTGAACTGGTTTCTGCTGATTTGTGTTGCCTTTCTGCGCTTACAGTGGTCACTCAGTAATTAGAACCTTCGCAATTATATTTGTCTGGAAAGCATATAATAATTTATATTGTCTTTTATAGTAACATTTATATTTGCTTGCACATCTTTTACATATGGAAAATAAATTGCTTCTGAATACACAATTTGTTTGCGAATGCGAGTTAACTTTGAACTGAGGTTATCTTATATACGAGTGAACACTGTATTATGGATGTGTCTAGAACGTCTAGATTCTCATTGAATTTAAAAATATTTATTAATTGTCTGATGCTTATTGGCTTATTCGGGAAATTGACCGCTATTTGTTTTTTTTTTTTTTGTGTCCGTCTGTGCAACAGTGGGAAATTCTATTGACTTCCGCGCCCAAAACTTGGTTTGTTTGACCCATTTTCTAAAACTTTTGTTGATCTCCGATTTCTGCATTCATTTCTTAACAAAAACAAAACTGCATGCATATGAAATTAGCCAACAATTAGCCCTGCATTTTCCGGGTTTGTGGCACCAAACAACAAAACCGAAAAGTGTCGTAATACGGAATCGTTGTTTAAGTTGACCAAGCACAAATGTAAATGACAAACTCCATTGCATTTAGGGTCGGTTGTCAAGTGAAAAGTGTGTTGCTGGGTTACAATCAATGTATATATAATACATATAACAAAGACCACACAACCAAATATTAAGCCCCTAAAAACAATTTAAAATAAATACCACTATTTGAATGCTAAGCACCTTTCATTGCCATTTGTGTAAAGACATGAAAAGCAAGAAGTTTATGTCCAAATGTAGTAAGGTTTTTCGGTTTATCATGTTTAGATTCTTGGGTTTATAAAAAAGTATCGCTTGTTTGAAAGACTGTCTAAAAAAGAGTTTTGAAAGGGATGCGGCACTACAATTAAATTGAATACAGCTGTATATACTTGTGTGATAGATAAGATGAATGTTAGATTTGAGTAAGCTCAAATGCAACTTTCTAAAATTACAACCTGATCAAATATATTTCAATTTCTTTGGTTTACACACGAAAAAAATTTACTTTATAGCATATGATAATTTTTGTAATACAATTTAAAACATAAAGCTAGCGCAAAATTAGGTTTAATGTGAACTCAAATCAAAACCTCTATAAATAACTATAAGTATTTATTAATGTATTAATTCGAGGTTCACTTTGAAAAAATTAAAAAGCCAATCAATAAAATTGGGATTCACCAGTTTCATGTTATAAATAGTTAGTTTAATATATTTAGCATATAGTTTAAAACTAGCACACATCACTTATTTAGCATATTAAAATATAAATACATTCGCAAATCTTTTAAGTACCACAAAAATGGTTTTTTACAATGTATGCTTTAAAGTTTCGAACACATTTTTGGGTTTCTGTAATTTGTTGTGCGTTCGCTATTATTATTGTTGCTGTTGTTATTTTTGTTGCTGTTGCTGCCATGATTGCCATTCGATTGACCTCGTTGCGCATGCGTGCGCATGTTTCACGCTACACTAAAACTTTTCGCACAAGTCAAAAAAAAACACACTAAAGAAGAAGCAGAAGAAAAAGAGGAGAAGAAAAAACTCGTGCCGTTGATGAGTAAGCAACAAGTCAAAATGTCTCTTAGACGCTGTGCCAAGTCAGTTGGCCAGTCAGGCTGTTAGCCAGCTTTGTCAGTCCGTCCGTCGACTGTTCGGTGAATCCGTCACATATTTAGACCATCATTTGACTGTGAGCTTTGGTTAATTTTTTGATTTGGCGCGCTACGCAACAGCAAATTGCACTTTTATGAAAAGATCAAAAAAATTGCATTTGAGTTTATATATTAGTTCAACAGCTGAGCTTGCAACAGGCCATCATCAGCAGCAGCAGATGATGATGATGATTATGATGATGGCAATTGATGGTCTACTACGTATGAGTATTGACTGCTTTGATTCCTGGTGCAGCCACTGACTGTTGTTGTTATTTATATTTTTGTTGTTTTCTGTTTTGTTGCTGCTCTTGTTATTGTTGTTGGCGCGCTGTGGCAACAGTAGTAGTCGTAGTAGTTGTGCCACAAATCGGGCGTAAAATTTCATGGGCCTGCTATTGAATTAAAAACGAGTTTTCTTCATGTTGTTATTTGTTGTTGTTGTTCTCTGTTGCTGCTACTTCTGGTTGCAGTAATGGCCGCCGCTAAACACAGACAGCGCCAAGCCCCAGCACAACGTGCCGCAGCAATAACAACAACCATAACAAGCGAACAGACAACAGTCACTTTTTAGTTGTATTGCTGCCTTTGTTATTGTTGTTGTTGTTGTCGTTACTGTGGTTGTACTGCCGACCTATTGTTTGTTTCATTTTGTTGTCATTTTCGCAAGCGAGTTTGCAGCCCAACAAATACATTAATATAAACGTGGTGTGTACACACATACACGTGTATGTGTGTAAGTAGGTAGGTGAGTACTCAGCTTAAGGAGCCAAAATAAAAGGCCCACCACAAAGCTGGCTTATAGAAAGATCTGTTGTATAAACTTTATTTCGTTACTCCAAAGAAAACAATCAAGTTGTACCTTAAAATATGATAAATATTATTATAAAATTAAATATTATTTCCAATCGCATCTCATATGGGATCTTTACTTATGTGTATGTGTGTGTGACTGGGTGTGTAAACCTTTTTAATGAACTCCATGCACTGAACGGGCACAAAATCGCCCACGCACTCGACTGAGGCAGCGTCATCTAACCGCGTCTCTACGTGCAACTTCGTCGTCGGCTTCGGGCCCAACCCAAAGTGCAGCATCGCCTTCGTTACCCTTTTTGGTAAATTATCTGGGCACGCTTGGTAAAAGGGTTAAGAGGAGGAGAGAGTGGGTTGCGGCAGCTGTCAGCCTGCGGATAAGCGACGTTCACTTCTCACTGCTGGCTATCTCCTATGCAGCTTGGTTGTTGTCAATTACAAAATCGGAAAACCTAACCGTAACCAAATCCAAAGAAAGCGGCCAGCGAAACAATAGCAATAGCAAACCGTCAACAGCCAAAACGGAAATTGGTAAGAAACAAAATAAAAAAACAACATAAACGTAAACGTAAACAACAACAAAAACAAAAACAATATAAGTGCCAACTGTCGCAAGTGCAAATGGGTTTTTAAGGCCAGAAGTCTACACGGGACGCGATGAGACAAGAGAGTGTGTTGCTGAGCGGAGAGACGCAGTCACGACGCGACGTGTAGCCACAGATTGCAAAAACACACAAACACAACACAAACAACAACAACAACAACAACAACAAGAACGTCCCGTAGGTAACTCTAAACTAAAAGAGCGCGAGCGCAACTTGAGTTGAGTTGAATTGAGCGGCGACGAAGCTTTGGGAGCCCGAAAGCTCGCCTTCGTCTTCAAGTCGTACTCGCAATCACACTCGCCGTTTTCTGTCCGGCGATCAGTTCAAGTTTGTACGTCGAGCTACAAAGAGCTGAGCGCGGGCCACCGGCAAAAGGCAGAACCCAAAGCTTCGAGTGTACAGCTGAGAAAAGAAAAGAAGAAGAAACAGCAGCAGTAGCAGCAATAAAAAACTATAGCCACACATTCATCGCACTCGTCGTATTTTGTAGTCGTGCTCGTATCGGTGACCAGAGCTGAAAGCGAAACTGGCGCTCAAGTTCAGCGAGCGAATCAACATCGCCGCCGCCGCCGTCGTCGCCGTCGACGTCTTTGTCGATTTCTATGCAAATTATTACTCAGAAAAACATATAAAAAGCGTGCTATTTATATTTCGCTAAATGTCGACTTGAAGCGCCGCCGACGTTGCCGTTGCTGCTGCAGTGGCAGAGACTGTGACGAAAACGGAGATTGGAACGGGAACGGGAACACACGGGCACTGGAAAGGGAACTTCGAACGGGAACGGAGACGGAGACCTGGATTGTAACCCGAGACCGAGTCGCCAAGTCGCGCAACACGACAAACACAGATCGTATCTGTATCTATAGCAGCGACTGTCGCTGTGTGTTATTTTCTGTATATATATATATATATATATATATATA